>JALJAT010000329.1:0-20466 GCA_034768735.1 Schistosoma mekongi | reverse complement strand
GTACACTAAACCAATAAGGACTATACCCTATAAGGGAATAAGGAACTAAGTACACTAAACCAATAAGGACTATACCCTATAAGGGAATAAGGAACTAAGTACACTAAACCAATAAGGACTATACCCTATAAGGGAATAAGGAACTAAGTACACTAAACCAATAAGGACTATACCCTATAAGGGAATAAGGAACTAAGTACACTAAACCAATAAGGACTATACCCTATAAGGGAATAAGGAACTAAGTACACTAAACCAATAAGGACTATACCCTATAAGGGAATAAGGAACTAAGTACACTAAACCAATAAGGACTATACCCTATAAGGGAATAAGGAACTAAGTACACTAAACCAATAAGGACTATACCCTATAAGGGAATAAGGAACTAAGTACACTAAACCAATAAGGACTATACCCTATAAGGGAATAAGGAACTAAGTACACTAAACCAATAAGGACTATACCCTATAAGGGAATAAGGAACTAAGTACACTAAACCAATAAGGACTATACCCTATAAGGGAATAAGGAACTAAGTACACTAAACCAATAAGGACTATACCCTATAAGGGAATAAGGAACTAAGTACACTAAACCAATAAGGACTATACCCTATAAGGGAATAAGGAACTAAGTACACTAAACCAATAAGGACTATACCCTATAAGGGAATAAGGAACTAAGTACACTAAACCAATAAGGACTATACCCTATAAGGGAATAAGGAACTAAGTACACTAAACCAATAAGGACTATACCCTATAAGGGAATAAGGAACTAAGTACACTAAACCAATAAGGACTATACCCTATAAGGGAATAAGGAACTAAGTACACTAAACCAATAAGGACTATACCCTATAAGGGAATAAGGAACTAAGTACACTAAACCAATAAGGACTATACCCTATAAGGGAATAAGGAACTAAGTACACTAAACCAATAAGGACTATACCCTATAAGGGAATAAGGAACTAAGTACACTAAACCAATAAGGACTATACCCTATAAGGGAATAAGGAACTAAGTACACTAAACCAATAAGGACTATACCCTATAAGGGAATAAGGAACTAAGTACACTAAACCAATAAGGACTATACCCTATAAGGGAATAAGGAACTAAGTACACTAAACCAATAAGGACTATACCCTATAAGGGAATAAGGAACTAAGTACACTAAACCAATAAGGACTATACCCTATAAGGGAATAAGGAACTAAGTACACTAAACCAATAAGGACTATACCCTATAAGGGAATAAGGAACTAAGTACACTAAACCAATAAGGACTATACCCTATAAGGGAATAAGGAACTAAGTACACTAAACCAATAAGGACTATACCCTATAAGGGAATAAGGAACTAAGTACACTAAACCAATAAGGACTATACCCTATAAGGGAATAAGGAACTAAGTACACTAAACCAATAAGGACTATACCTTATAATAAAACACAAATATTACTAAATCTATAAATCTTACAATACTACCCCCTTACAAAATTCTCTAAAACTAACAAACACCTCCAAATTTACCATGTCTTCCCACATTATTTTTTACCTAAATAACACATTTTTTCACCCTATGTACCCACTACTTTTTTAAACTTACACATTTCTCTTACAAAATCAACCAATTATAATAACCCCTAAAGCAACAAGAAACATAAGAGCTAACTACACTAAACCAATAAGGACTATACCTTATAATAAAACACAAATATTACTAAATCTATAGGAGAACATTATATTCATAATTGAATCCTAAATACAACCCATCAAATCTGGCATCCTACATCTAAACATTCTACACTCACCAAAAGTATCTCATATAAACAACATAAAGTATAACTTAACGACTATACTCTCTCACACTTCTAACCATCAATTTAACCATAATCATACCAAAAACTAGCATCATACAATAAAAAACATAAACAACTGACTCATAATCTCTACACAAATAATAACTATATTCAACCAAACACACACCAAAAAATCTATAATCTAAAAAAAAAAAACAAAAAAAAAAAAAAAAAAAACCAACAAAAAAGAAATATAACTAAATCTCAAATTAGATATACCAGATTTAGGCAACATCATTCTTACATAAACAACAATATATAAACACCACCAAAATAAACTAAATAAATAATAAAAATATCACCTAAAACCTGTAGAATAAATATAACCACCCCAACACTTAATGATCTAATAACTATCAAAAATACACGAGACAATGATCTACTACAAAAAGTAAATCCATACAAACAAATAAAATAAACTATACAAATAACGTAACAACCACTTATCAAAAATATATCACTTCTTCTTAACTGTCTTAGGTACATTAGCAACCTTATCAGCAAAAACACTACTGTCTACAATCTCTGCTACTATTGGCATATATCTATGACCAGCACCACACAACTCAGTACAATATCCAACAAAAACACCATATCGATCAACTTCTTTACAATTCTATTAATTCGACCGGGAATAGCATCAATCTTTATACCTAAATCAGGAATAGAAAATGAATGTATTACATCTTTAGATGTAACTAAAAGAATATATGAAATCCCTCGTCCTAATCGTAATGGCTTTTTAACTCCTTTAATTAAATCTGTCATAAATGAATCATATATTAAACCATTAGAATATTCATAAGTCCAATATCATTGATGACCTACTATCTTCACAGGCTCTTTCATAACCCTAACCTTTCTACAAACCAAATAATTTATATTTAAAAAACACAATACTATAACCATTAATGTTGGTATAAGAGTTCATATAAACTCTAAAAAAGGACTCTCTCTAGGCAACACCACTTTCATTTTACGAGATACATATATTTGATAACACATAACTATCATACACCATAATGGAATAAAACAACATAAAAACAACACATATTGAACTAAATTATAATAAACTAAAATAAATAATAAAAAATATCACCTAAAACCTGTAGAATAAAATATAACCACCCCAACACTTAATGATCTAATAACTATCAAAAATACACGAGACAATGATCTACTACAAAAAGTAAATCCATACAAACAAATAAAATAAACTATACAAAATAACGTAACAACCACTTATCAAAAAATATATCACTTCTTCTTAACTGTCTTAGGTACATTAGCAACCTTATCAGCAAAAACACTACTGTCTACAATCTCTGCTACTATTGGCATATATCTATGACCAGCACCACACAACTCAGTACAATATCCAACAAAAACACCATATCGATCAAACTTCTTTACAATTCTATTAATTCGACCGGGAATAGCATCAATCTTTATACCTAAATCAGGAATAGAAAATGAATGTATTACATCTTTAGATGTAACTAAAAGAATATATGAAATCCCTCGTCCTAATCGTAATGGCTTTTTAACTCCTTTAATTAAATCTGTCATAAATGAATCATATATTAAACCATTAGAATATTCATAAGTCCAATATCATTGATGACCTACTATCTTCACAGGCTCTTTCATAACCCTAACCTTTCTACAAACCAAATAATTTATATTTAAAAAACACAATACTATAACCATTAATGTTGGTATAAGAGTTCATATAAACTCTAAAAAAGGACTCTCTCTAGGCAACACCACTTTCATTTTACGAGATACATATATTTGATAACACATAACTATCATACACCATAATGGAATAAAACAACATAAAAACAACACATATTGAACTAAATTATAATAAACTAAAACTTTATAAATTCCTTGATTCATTTTATAAATTCTAGCACCTGATTCTTCAAGCACTACCATGTTACGACTTAACTCAATTACACATCGAGATTGTCGGGCGATGTGTACCCAAACTATTTCAACCTTCGAAGTGACATACTATTACACTCCTACTTCCGAGTCCCAAAACAAAAATACTATTAAGTATTTAAACTTTTAATTGTAACGCACAATAACCTATACCATAAGCAGCATATAGACCTGCCTTAAATTAATTAATATTTACCCACTTATTACCTCTAAGCGTGAATATACAAACGGATATACACTAACATTAGGTATAGTAAAATAGTAAGCGGATCATCTCTTTAATAAGCACCTTCCCCCGGAAGAATTTAGTTTGCTGCCAAACCCTTTCAGTTTCTAACCGTGGACAAAAATTTCTTCAACCTAATAAAGGGGTATCTAATCCCTATTTTTAAACTGGAGCTTTATATTATTATTGAAATAATTTCCAATTGAAACCTATTTTACTAACAAATTTCATCTAAAATTCAATAAAAGTTTTAACCAAAAAAGAAATAAGAAGAATTACAGTATAACCGCGGCTGCTGGCACTGTGCTTCCGCCCCTTCTATCACTTAACAACCATCACTAAATTTCTTTATAAAAGACAGATCTCACTACTACAATCATCTCAAATTTATATATTTGAGAAAAAGCACAAATATAACTAACGTATATAGCATCATTAAGTCTATTTCTATATTCCAACCAGGGTTAAATTGTAAAAAATACGAGTAATAATCATACTTTATATACTTTTGCAGAGTACACATATAACGTATTCCAACCACCAATATAAACAACTTACACTATAATATTCCTTTCGTACTAACTAAAATCACATATAGATAAGAACCGACCTGGCTTTCACCGGTCTTAACTCAACTCATAAAAGATTCAATGGTCGAACAGACCACCTTTCATAGCTTCTACTCCATGAAGGTATCTCTAAGCCAACATCGAGGTAGTAACAAGTCGATCAATATGGCCTCTCACAACTCTTTACTCAGTTATCCCCAAGGTAACTTTAACCTTTATCTTCTGTATAAGGATCTAAAAATAAATGAAAAATATACATTTACCCCAAACAAAATCAATCTATAATCCAAGATCTTGGGGTCTTTCCGTCTTATATTATCACAGCGAGTTCCTCATCACTAAACCAATTTCAGAAATAGTCATCATTTAAGCACCCTATTTCATTAAACCATTCACAAGCCACTAATTAAGAAGCGATATATTATGCTACCTTAGCACAGAAAATCTGCGACCATTTATTCCAACAGTGGGCAGGCCATACTATTTAAACCTAACAAATAGCAATGTTTTTGATAAACAGTTGAACAGGACTAAAGAATAAAAACAACACATATTGAACTAAATTATAATAAACTAAAACTTTATAAATTCCTTGATTCATTTTATAAATTCTAGCACCTGATTCTTCAAGCACTACCATGTTACGACTTAACTCAATTACACATCGAGATTGTCGGGCGATGTGTACCCAAACTATTTCAACCTTCGAAGTGACATACTATTACACTCCTACTTCCGAGTCCCAAAACAAAAATACTATTAAGTATTTAAACTTTTAATTGTAACGCACAATAACCTATACCATAAGCAGCATATAGACCTGCCTTAAATTAATTAATATTTACCCACTTATTACCTCTAAGCGTGAATATACAAACGGATATACACTAACATTAGGTATAGTAAAATAGTAAGCGGATCATCTCTTTAATAAGCACCTTCCCCCGGAAGAATTTAGTTTGCTGCCAAACCCTTTCAGTTTCTAACCGTGGACAAAAATTTCTTCAACCTAATAAAGGGGTATCTAATCCCTATTTTTAAACTGGAGCTTTATATTATTATTGAAATAATTTCCAATGGAAACCTATTTTACTAACAAATTTCATCTAAAATTCATAAAGTTTTTAACCAAAAAAGAAATAAGAAGAATTACAGTATAACCGCGGCTGCTGGCACTGTGCTTCCGCCCCTTCTATCACTTAACAACCATCACTAAATTTCTTTATAAAAGACAGATCTCACTACTACAATCATCTCAAATTTATATATTTGAGAAAAAGCACAAATATAACTAACGTATATAGCATCATTAAGTCTATTTCTATATTCCAACCAGGGTTAAATTGTAAAAAATACGAGTAATAATCATACTTTATATACTTTTGCAGAGTACACATATAACGTATTCCAACCACCAATATAAACAACTTACACTATAATATTCCTTTCGTACTAACTAAAATCACATATAGATAAGAACCGACCTGGCTTTCACCGGTCTTAACTCAACTCATAAAAGATTCAATGGTCGAACAGACCACCTTTCATAGCTTCTACTCCATGAAGGTATCTCTAAGCCAACATCGAGGTAGTAACAAGTCGATCAATATGGCCTCTCACAACTCTTTACTCAGTTATCCCCAAGGTAACTTTAACCTTTATCTTCTGTATAAGGATCTAAAAATAAATGAAAAATATACATTTACCCCAAACAAAATCAATCTATAATCCAAGATCTTGGGGTCTTTCCGTCTTATATTATCACAGCGAGTTCCTCATCACTAAACCAATTTCAGAAATAGTCATCATTTAAGCACCCTATTTCATTAAACCATTCACAAGCCACTAATTAAGAAGCGATATATTATGCTACCTTAGCACAGAAAATCTGCGACCATTTATTCCAACAGTGGGCAGGCCATACTATTTAAACCTAACAAATAGCAATGTTTTTGATAAACAGTTGAACAGGACTAAAGAATAAAAACAAACTATTAGACCAAACATAAACCTACTTATTCCTTCATTCTTATACAACCAATTATCAATACAGCCAATAACCATAAGAACCTATATCAAAAAATATGCCAAGTAAATAACTAATTAAACCTAGGACAATCTTAATCCAAGACACACATACTAAAATAAATACTATCTCTATACATAAAAATAAACACAATCAATTCCTATTTATAGATTTCATTAAGCCATAAACCAGATAATTAGACTATACGAATTAGTTATCACACTCCTCAATGATTTCTACTATATTTACACAATAACTGATAACTAACCCAAATTATTAGAATCAATGAAAATCATAAGCCTTTCGGGCATTAGAAATAATCTATACTCCTCAAAGAATCATGATGCAAAAGGTACTTTATATACTGCCATAAATATTATAACAGACTCTAATCTTCTTAATGAAATAAGATACATCACTCTATCAATGCTTTACAAAGCATCATTTTACTCTTAAACTATATTATCTAAATCACAACATATATGCAATCCATAAACATAATAATTACTTATTCCCCCAAGTTCAATACTTACCATTAACCATATACCCAATATGTCTCGGAACTGGAATAGTAACAACTTTACATATACACACTACCAGGGACCTCATAAATCCTAAAATACGATACATAAACACCCTAACGATTCTCAGATTATAAACATAAAAACCATTGATCTAGTAACCGACAAAATACCACCAATTGTACTAAAAACTTTAACCACATCAAACTCAGGATCATAACATCTTACTCGAACGAGGCAAACCATGCATACCTAAATAATGCATAGGAAAAAAACATAAATTAAAACCAACCATCGATAACAATCAATGACCCTGTAATAAATACTTTTTTAACGAAACAACCAATTATAAAAGGTCATACACCATAAAATCATTATAATTAAACTCCTATATGAACCTAACGATAAAACATAATGAAAATGAGCCACAACAAATCAAGTATCATGAAATAACCTACACAAAGACGAAAGCAGATAAAACTATAACCAGTAACTCCACCCACCGTAATAAAAATATAAACCACACAATTCATCAAACATACAGGATCAATAACCCGTAACCCACAACCACTCAACATATATAATCAAGAAAAACACCTTAATACCAGTAGGTATACCTATTATCATAGTAACAGAACTAAAAAAAATTGCAGTCTTCACATCCATACCAACCATAAACATATGATGAGCTCAAACTACTCTACCCAAACACACTATAGAACCCATAGCACACACTAAACCATAATAACCAAACAAAGAATTATTTTTACTCAAAGTCATACATATATGACTCACTATTCCAAAACCAGGCAAAATTAAAACATAAACCTCAGGATGACCAAAAAATCAAAATAAATGTTGAAATAACACAGGATCACCACCACCGGCTGGCTCAAAAAAAGCAGTACCAAATTTACGATCAAACAATAACATAGTTATCCCAGCAGCAAGTACAGGCAATGATATTAACAAAAGTATAGAAGTAAAAAAATAAGATCAACTTATAACTGAAGAACAAGAATTTAAACGTATCATTATTGTAGTTATAAATTTCACAGAACCTATCAAACTAGAAATACCAGCAAGATGTAAAGAAAACATTAAATAATCTACACCTACACCAGACGTAGCTTGAGAAGACAACGGAGGATAAAAAGTTCAACCAACACCGGAACCATAATATAAACTTAACTCCATATAAAAAATAGAAGGAACCATTACTCAAACACTAAAAGAATTTAAACGAGGCAAAGCTAAATCATCTAAACACAAAAAAAAAGGAAGAAAATAATTACCAAACCCACCTATTAATAAAGGCATTAAAAAAAAAAAAACAAATACATATTCCTACGGAGTTCATTTATCCAAACATCACAAGATTAAGAGTCTTATACTTTATTATTTAAGATATCCGCAGAACAAATCAACCTAATAATATGATCAATACCGAGGAAAAATATTTTTCTTACATTTTACTATATCGGAGTAACCTGCTTAGCAGCCCTCTCGGCTATAAAAAATAAATCACTAACCAATAAACTCAGATAGTTTGATTAAATCAAATCCTTAAACACCCAAAATTTATATTCTTAATGAAATACTATCTGAAATATAAACATAATAATATATCGTCTACGGAGCACCAGCCCACCTCAAGGTTAACAGCCTCACAATCTTTATATTAATCCACATAAACATTAACTTCAACTTCCATAATTTTAACTTAAAATATCACGCTAACAACATAATCATATTTAACAACCTAATACAATCAACTAAAGATCCTTACACTGAACCACCTTCTGTTTTGAAAACAAACAGTCAAATTAACCTATTTAGCTAAATTAATAACCTACAATCTATTCATACCATTTTATATATCCATAATAAACCTCCAATATATACCTAACAATAACTAACAATATAAAACACCAAATAACATATAAAACTTTTAAAACCAAACACCATCAAAAGCAACTTTCAACAACAAAGACACCTCTAAATCAAATATAACAAAAAAAACTAAAAGTTTCAAATAAGAAAAACTAAAAAATTTCTCACTAAACCCCATGAGACATAAAACCACACTCAAAAGAACTAATTCAACTATCTAAACCAACATCTCTATCTTCAACCCTTATAACCCCAAACATATAATTTATACAAACAAACAACCAACCTCAAAAAAAAAAACAACAAAAAAAAAAAAAAAAAAAAAAAAACAAATACATATTCCTACGGAGTTCATTTATTCCAAACATCACAAGATTAAGAGTCCTTATACTTTATTATTTAAGATATCCGCAGAACAAATCAACCTAATAATATGATCAATACCGAGGAAAAATATTTTTCTTACATTTTACTATATCGGAGTAACCTGCTTAGCAGCCCTCTCGGCTATAAAAAATAAATCACTAACCAATAAACTCAGATAGTTTGATTAAATCAAATCCTTAAACACCCAAATTTATATCTTAATGAAATACTATCTGAAATATAAACATAATAATATATCGTCTACGGAGCACCAGCCCACCTCAAGGTAACAGCCTCACAATCTTTATATTAATCCACATAAACATTAACTTCAACTTCCATAATTTTAACCTTAAATAATTAATCCAAAACAACACACTACATATAATAAAGAAACTACTAAACCATACTTTCAAACTAAAACTACATAATAATCATAACGAACACGTGGAAAGTACCACGCGCTCAAATAAATAAAATAAGTGAAATAAATCAATCTATCATACTTCCTCAAATATTACAGACGTTAACCACCTAACTAATATAAATCATTACACTCTCACAAGCATAAATTGTCATAAAAGGAATACCGCTGTACTCTGTATTTAAAAACCACTAACCAACTCACTTTCAGACTCACCATAATCAAATGGAACACGATTACTCCTCTCTAAACATTGAAACAACTCAAACAATATATTTAACGGAGTTATAAATGACATCAAACAAATATTCATTTTTCCATAATCACCAAGCAACATACCAAAATTAACAACACACACATAAAAATCATTTCATATCTTACCCTAGAAAACGCAATACGAACAGCACTCAACAATCTATACTTTTTTCAAGAAGCCCAACCTAACATCAACAATCCATAACTTATAAAAGTAAAAACTATTAAAATATAAAGCATCATAAACTTATAATAAACATTACTAAAACTACAACTATAAATATATGATACCCATACAAGAACAAAAAAATAACATAAAACAACCTAATCAACCAAATCAACTATGAACTACATATCCATTAATCTTAATCTTAACAACTAACTTCATAAAATCAGCAAAACTTTGTAATAAACCAGCCAATCCAACCTTTTTTGGACCCTTACGCAACTGTATATATCTAAGAACCTTACGCTCACATAAAATAAAAAATGCTACTAATAAAAGAACCAATAATAAACCTTCTAAACCAACAAGTAAACTCCATATAATACTCTTCATTCCCAACGTATTATTCATATAACGAATATCTAAAACTTGACAAGTTTCAATTCTACTAACTTAAACTAAACACGTATAAATTATAATACCACTGCAAAACTCTAACAATAGAAATTCATATTTCACCAACTATTTGCAGAATAGACATTCTCTTAAATTAAAATATATTGTTAAAAAAAAATTAAAACAACACATTACAATTATATCAAACACTCTTAGGAACAATGGACCTAACTATTCACTTAAATAAATAAAACTGCTCTAAAAAACTATACAATACCCATAACAATAAAAACACTAAATCTAATCCAATTAACAAATACCTAACATAAATCTTATAATAAAGAGCAAACCTTAAAGGAATAGCTAATAACCAAACTATATATCCAAATAACCTACCACTAGAACTTCCTAAATAATAAATAACGCCCGACCTTCAAATAAAATAAACCAAATACAACATTAACAATCTTAAAAAAGACGAAACAATACTTAAACAAAATATAACTTTACTAGAAGCTAACATCATGTGACATCATAATATAAACCAATTACCATTATAAACCCAAATTAATAACCCACAAAAAACAATACCAATACCAGTTAATCCAACTACAATTCTACTATTATAATTTTTAATAAAATAACACACGTATAACATTGATACCTTTAAAATACTAGACACACACCAACAAACTATTCAACTCTTTCTCCCTTTAAAAACCTGATAAACCCAAAAAATAAAAGGAAAAACACCAAACTTTAAAAAAAAACCAAAAAAAAAAAAAAAACAAAAAAAAAAAAAAAATCAGGAAATATAATACCAACCAAAATTAAAGAAGATGATACTCCCAAAGCCAAAAGATAATATAACAAACTATCAATTTTAATTAACCCATCAACATTATTATTTTTATAAAAACATGGTATCACTGAAAGACCGCATAATTCTAATAATAACCAAAAAGTCATCAAATCTCCAGAAAATAATAAAAGAACTCTTAAAAACATCAAAACAAATATCGATAAAACCGAATAAAACATTTTTACCCTTAAATAACATAACAATTATAACTTTAATGATCAACAGAAAACTTAAGTATTTCTTGAACAATAAATCAATGCATTAATGCAACAAAAATTTCATAAACAAAAAGAATAATAAAAAGCAAAGAAATATAATAATAATCCAAAAGAAATCTTATTCTTCCTAAACCTATTCCAAAATATACACCAGCACTAATATTAACAAATGGACGAATTAATAAAACAATAGGACGTATAATATATCTTACTAACTCAATTATACACACAAACGGTGATAATAATATTGGACTACCAATTGGTATAAAACCAGATATAAATAATCTAAATGTAGTAAACATGCGTCTAAAAAATAACGAAAGATACAAAGGCACTATTAAAGCAATTATTATTAACCTAAAACTAAACATATGATAAATATATGGACAACGAACTAAAGCAAACAAAACAATTAAAATAAATAAAGATAAACTATAATATAACCAAAAAGTCATCAAATCTCCAGAAAATAATAAAAGAACTCTTAAAAACATCAAAACAAATATCGATAAAACCGAATAAAACATTTTTACCCTTAAATAACATAACAATTATAACTTTAATGATCAACAGAAAACTTAAGTATTTCTTGAACAATAAATCAATGCATTAATGCAACAAAAATTTCATAAACAAAAAGAATAATAAAAAGCAAAGAAATATAATAATAATCCAAAAGAAATCTTATTCTTCCTAAACCTATTCCAAAATATACACCAGCACTAATATTAACAAATGGACGAATTAATAAAACAATAGGACGTATAATATATCTTACTAACTCAATTATACACACAAACGGTGATAATAATATTGGACTACCAATTGGTATAAAACCAGATATAAATAATCTAAATGTAGTAAACATGCGTCTAAAAAATAACGAAAGATACAAAGGCACTATTAAAGCAATTATTATTAACCTAAAACTAAACATATGATAAATATATGGACAACGAACTAAAGCAAACAAAACAATTAAAATAAATAAAGATAAACTATATCACTTTTCAAATCTTAAAACCTTTAACCACTTAGATAATCGAACCAAAAATCTAGTAACCCATAAACCAGATAACATAAAGGATATGTGTAACTTTACACAATATATAAACATGAATCATATAGTTTTCTTAACTTAATATCCACCTCTAAAAACACATATCTTCAGACCTTCAAACTGATACTTTACCACTTAAGCTAAAAGGAAATATATCCACACTAATAAATTAATCACCAATATCTATAAACTTCTTAACTAAATATATAAATGCTAACTAAAATTAAACATATAAAATCCCTAATAGTAACATATTTTATAACTAACCACAACTCACCAAAAAATTGTAAAGTTGGTGGAAAACCACACACATTTAAAAATATAAATCCAGCAACAACATGCATTATAAGACCACCACCTATTATCTTAACTAAAATACTTCATTTACGAGAACCAGATATCTCATAACCAAATCATATAATCATAAATGATAAACAAACCGACAATCCATGACCTAAACAATACACAAATGCATAATAATCTCCACAATATGAAGAACTTAACAATATACACATTCCTATTAACATATGAGATAAACTCAAATAAGCTAATCAACGCTTTGCATCACACTCCAACATAGCCGCAATTAAATAAACTACTCTATAACCCAATAAAAATATAGAATAACCATATAAATAATCAACTAATACACACCCACATAATCGTACTAATCCAACCAAACCTAACTTCATTATATAACCTCTCAATATAATACTTACAGGACTACTAGCCTCAGCATGAACTAATGGCAATCATCCGTGAAACGGAAATACAGGAATCTTAGTTAAAAATATTAAAATTATCAACAAATACATCCTACTAATCTCAGAACCTTCATTACCTCACATAATAACTTTAAATCTACCTTTACTTAAACCTACAAAACATATCCCCACTAATAAAGGAACACTCCCTAATATGATATATCCACCAAAATATCATCTAGAAACATAACGTTCCGGATAAGGACTATTCACAATCAATAAATATAAAGCTCTAATAATTGAAAGCTCGTAAAAAAACCAAAATACTAAAGATTTAGATACAACATATGTAACCATAGATCTAGCAATTCTTATATACAAAACTACACTCTTAACTTCAACTAATCACAAAACAAGACATATAATTAAGGTTAATGTTAACATCAAACATGACAATTTATCCAATATCACCCAACCACCACATAAATATTTCTTTACACCAAGAATCATCATTGAACAATTAGAATATCATATTCAAACATAAAAAATTAATAAATATATAAATGCTAACTAAAATTAAACATATAAAATCCCTAATAGTAACATATTTTATAACTAACCACAACTCACCAAAAAATTGTAAAGTTGGTGGAAAACCACACACATTTAAAAATATAAATCCAGCAACAACATGCATTATAAGACCACCACCTATTATCTTAACTAAAATACTTCATTTACGAGAACCAGATATCTCATAACCAAATCATATAATCATAAATGATAAACAAACCGACAATCCATGACCTAAACAATACACAAATGCATAATAATCTCCACAATATGAAGAACTTAACAATATACACATTCCTATTAACATATGAGATAAACTCAAATAAGCTAATCAACGCTTTGCATCACACTCCAACATAGCCGCAATTAAATAAACTACTCTATAACCCAATAAAAATATAGAATAACCATATAAATAATCAACTAATACACACCCACATAATCGTACTAATCCAACCAAACCTAACTTCATTATATAACCTCTCAATATAATACTTACAGGACTACTAGCCTCAGCATGAACTAATGGCAATCATCCGTGAAACGGAAATACAGGAATCTTAGTTAAAAATATTAAAATTATCAACAAATACATCCTACTAATCTCAGAACCTTCATTACCTCACATAATAACTTTAAATCTACCTTTACTTAAACCTACAAAACATATCCCCACTAATAAAGGAACACTCCCTAATATGATATATCCACCAAAATATCATCTAGAAACATAACGTTCCGGATAAGGACTATTCACAATCAATAAATATAAAGCTCTAATAATTGAAAGCTCGTAAAAAAACCAAAATACTAAAGATTTAGATACAACATATGTAACCATAGATCTAGCAATTCTTATATACAAAACTACACTCTTAACTTCAACTAATCACAAAACAAGACATATAATTAAGGTTAATGTTAACATCAAACATGACAATTTATCCAATATCACCCAACCACCACATAAATATTTCTTTACACCAAGAATCATCATTGAACAATTAGAATATCATATTCAAACATAAAAAATTAATAAATATATAAATGTAACAATAAATCCAGTTAAAAACCAATAGAAATACGCAAAGAACCCTGACATATTTTAGTACCAACAACTATCAACATTACTGAAACTTCTAAAACAAATAAAGCCATCATCGAAATGAATACTATATGACAATCATTAATTTTCATTAATAAACAAACTAACAACAATAGAATTTTATAACTCTCTAAAACTATTAAATATTTAAACAAATGATGACCACATATCAATAAACTTATTAATACTAAACCACCTCCACATAATAACATAACAATTAACATCTATTCTTTAACTACCAAATTTATATAAATTCACAAATCATATATTTATATAGATCTACATCTAATTAATAAACGACTATCTATCTTAAGCGGAATAATCCAAAAAAACTTATAAATAAATAAAATACTCAACATCATTAATCTACAAACCTTACTAACATCTATATAAGGATACTCAGCATGACATCCACCCAAATATCTTAAAGCAACAAATAAACTAACTACCAATCAAAAACACACCTGACGACTAAAAACATAAATAGATCTAAAATTCTTCCTTGGAAACCACAAAACCAACAAAAACAATATAACTAAGACCAGCCCACCAACCTTAGAATTTATAGAACGAAGCATTGCATAAAATAATAAAAAATATCACTCGGGCTTTATACTATCCGGAGTAACTAATGGATTAGCTACAATAAAAGCTTCCACATCCAATATAATTTTAGGATCAACTAAAACTAAAAAATTACTAAAAACTATTACTACCATAAAAGCAAACAAATCCTTAATCGTATGATATCTATGAAAATACACACAATCACTATATCCTTTATAAAAAAACAATGGACTAGTAGAACCACTTTGATGCAAATAAAACAAATGTAAAACTATTAATCCTAATAAAATAAATCCTAAACTTATATGCACAGGAAATACACGAACTAATGTATCAATTAATGTTACTGAAAAACCACCAACAACATAACTAAATATTAAACCCCCAACAACAGGCACACTAAGTATAATAGAAGTCAAAACAGTAGCAGCTCAATATGACATTTGATGCCACGGTAAAATATATCCAAGAAAAGCTTCTACCATTAAAATAACATAAATAAAAAACCCAACTTTTCAAACCCCTATCATACGATAACTTCTATAATACAATCTACGACCAATATGAACATAAACAAGAAAAAATATAATCCTTACACACCATATATGAATATAACGAATAATCCAACAATAAATATTATCATCAGTTCACATCATTAACATCGAAAAAAAAAATTAAAAAAAAAACTACACTCTTAACTTCAACTAATCACAAAACAAGACATATAATTAAGGTTAATGTTAACATCAAACATGACAATTTATCCAATATCACCCAACCACCACATAAATATTTCTTTACACCAAGAATCATCATTGAACAATTAGAATATCATATTCAAACATAAAAAATTAATAAATATATAAATGTAACAATAAATCCAGTTAAAAACCAATAGAAATACGCAAAGAACCCTGACATATTTTAGTACCAACAACTATCAACATTACTGAAACTTCTAAAACAAATAAAGCCATCATCGAAATGAATACTATATGACAATCATTAATTTTCATTAATAAACAAACTAACAACAATAGAATTTTATAACTCTCTAAAACTATTAAATAAACAAACAACCATATATAATCTACAAAATGCCAATATAAAATTATTATTTTCCTATATCGACGAACCAACTTCGACCTATCATAATAATCTAACTCAGTCAAACCAACAGTACCTATAATAACATGAATAAAATGCAAGCCTATTGTTAAAAAACAAGCAGCAGAATGAGGATTATGCAATCTCCTAGCATTGCTATTTATAATCTCCCAAACAGCTAAGATCATAAAAGCAAACAAATCCTTAATCGTATGATATCTATGAAAATACACACAATCACTATATCCTTTATAAAAAAACAATGGACTAGTAGAACCACTTTGATGCAAATAAAACAAATGTAAAACTATTAATCCTAATAAAATAAATCCTAAACTTATATGCACAGGAAATACACGAACTAATGTATCAATTAATGTTACTGAAAAACCACCAACAACATAACTAAATATTAAACCCCCAACAACAGGCACACTAAGTATAATAGAAGTCAAAACAGTAGCAGCTCAATATGACATTTGATGCCACGGTAAAATATATCCAAGAAAAGCTTCTACCATTAAAATAACATAAATAAAAAACCCAACTTTTCAAACCCCTATCATACGATAACTTCTATAATACAATCTACGACCAATATGAACATAAACAAGAAAAAATATAATCCTTACACACCATATATGAATATAACGAATAATCCAACAATAAATATTATCATCAGTTCACATCATTAACATCGAAAATTTACCCAAAACATCATAAAATAATGACAAAACTATACCAGAAAAAACCTGAATTATCATAAAAGCACTAATCATAAAACCAACACACCAAAAATATGTTATAGACAATTTTGTAGGCAAATCTATTAAATTAAAACGAATAATCTTCAACATTAAATATTTTAGTTTAAACATTAAATTCTTTAGCACCACAAACTAACAGTTTACATTATAACCTACATAAAACTCTACTAAAAAATCATTAATCGTTAATCTACTAATTAACTCCACAGACACGAAAAATCTATATGCCATAACAACACCTGATTAACCACACTATACTAATACATAAACTATTAAATAAACAAACAACCATATATAATCTACAAAATGCCAATATAAAATTATTATTTTCCTATATCGACGAACCAACTTCGACCTATCATAATAATCTAACTCAGTCAAACCAACAGTACCTATAATAACATGAATAAAATGCAAGCCTATTGTTAAAAAACAAGCAGCAGAATGAGGATTATGCAATCTCCTAGCATTGCTATTTATAATCTCCCAAACAGCTAAGATCATAAAAGCAAAAGAATAAAGTATTCTACAATTTAAATAAAGATGACGCTCATCAGTCTTAATCAAACAATGATAAGTAGTCATAAAAAAAGACGTCCTTATCAATATATAAGTCTCCAACATAGGAATACCATAAGCATAAGCTATAGGCTTACTATAATAATCCTGAAATCATAAACAAGTCAATAACATTGTAGCAAAAATTATAATCTCAGTCAATAAAAATAACCAAAACCCAAGCATACGATCTTCCTTAATAGTAAATAAATCCCAAACAACATATTTTAAAACTAAATAAACTCATAAACCAATTATCAATAATAAAATAAAAGGATGATAAAAAAAAATACATGGTAATATAAAAAACATTAATACCAATTTAACCAAAGAAAATAAACTCATTACCTTATAATGGCTCAAATATACACATGAGATCTCTTACTTGGAAAGAAAGAATAATTATTATAATACACATTATAATCAACAATTTTAAACAATATATTAACTACACATTTTAAAAAAATAAATATAATACAACAATAAACGTACCAAAAACTAAACACGAAACCTCAAACATATAACTAACAGAAAATCTATTAACCAAATAACAAATATAATCAAATAACCCTACCTCTCAACGAAAAATACCCAAAAATACATAATCTCAAAAAATCCTCATAAAACAATTATACATATAAACCAAATAATCAATCCCACATAAATAACCAATTCAACTCTTACTATATTCAGAACACCAATAACCTATATATACCCCTAACAATACACCAATAAACATAATAAAAAGAATAAATAACCTTAACAAACTCATAAACCCACTAAAATAATTAAATAAACTAAAACTTAAATGATATCCCAAAAATGTACCAATCATTGGAACTATTAAAACTATATAAAAACACATACGCGTAGTATAACAACCAAAGGTTAATCCACCAAAAAAAAAAAAAATAAATATAATACAACAATAAACGTACCAAAAACTAAACACGAAACCTCAAACATATAACTAACAGAAAATCTATTAACCAAATAACAAATATAATCAAATAACCCTACCTCTCAACGAAAAATACCCAAAAATACATAATCTCAAAAAATCCTCATAAAACAATTATACATATAAACCAAATAATCAATCCCACATAAATAACCAATTCAACTCTTACTATATTCAGAACACCAATAACCTATATATACCCCTAACAATACACCAATAAACATAATAAAAAGAATAAATAACCTTAACAAACTCATAAACCAATTATCAATAATAAAATAAAAGGATGATAAAAAAAAATACATGGTAATATAAAAAACATTAATACCAATTTAACCAAAGAAAATAAACTCATTACCTTATAATGGCTCAAATATACACATGAGATCTCTTACTTGGAAAGAAAGAATAATTATTATAATACACATTATAATCAACAATTTTAAACAATATATTAACTACACATTTTAAAAAAATAAATATAATACAACAATAAACGTACCAAAAACTAAACACGAAACCTCAAACATATAACTAACAGAAAATCTATTAACCAAATAACAAATATAATCAAATAACCCTACCTCTCAACGAAAAATACCCAAAAATACATAATCTCAAAAAATCCTCATAAAACAATTATACATATAAACCAAATAATCAATCCCACATAAATAACCAATTCAACTCTTACTATATTCAGAACACCAATAACCTATATATACCCCTAACAATACACCAATAAACATAATAAAAAGAATAAATAACCTTAACAAACTCATAAACCAATTATCAATAATAAAATAAAAGGATGATAAAAAAAAATACATGGTAATATAAAAAACATTAATACCAATTTAACCAAAGAAAATAAACTCATAAACCAATTATCAATAATAAAATAAAAGGATGATAAAAAAAAATACATGGTAATATAAAAAACATTAATACCAATTTAACCAAAGAAAAACAAATCATTATAAAAGAAAGCAATCACGCAAACTTTCCATCAGAAAAATAATGATATCTATAAACCACAGATATATAACTACAAACCATCAACATCAAAAAAACATAAGAACTATACTCAGAATTATAAGAAAACCCAACAAAGTCACAAACCAAATATCTACCTATATTATAATTTACCCAACCACCTAAATCTATTTTATCCAAAAAAAAAAAAAAAAAAAAAAAAATTAACAATAAATAAATCAACCTCACTCACACTGGTAGTAGACTATTCTACAACTAATTGAGGCCGAAACTCAAACTCTATATTAGAATACCAGAAAAAATACAAGAGACTTAAAGTCTATAA
>JALJAT010000328.1:0-20523 GCA_034768735.1 Schistosoma mekongi | reverse complement strand
GGAATATACAAGTTCATCGTAATTTCAACATGCTGGTTGCACGAGTGAGGACTGTCTGGATTCAGAAGTCTAGTGGTGAACCCGGTGGATTTCTACACCAAACGGACTGAGATCAAAGCCCACTGTGACACATCAACATTGCGATGCAGATACATCCAGCCGATGAGTGCCAAATTAGGACGAAACACGCGTCCTGGATTCCACCTGCCAGTCACAATCCAATTTATATAATACCTAGGGAAATATTTGCTATATCGAGGTAATCCGCTAACGAATGCACATATGGCAACAATGATTGACCAGCTTCAGTCTATAACAAATCAACCGGAATATACAAGTTCATCGTAATTTCAACATGCTGGTTGCACGAGTGAGACTGTCTGGATTCAGAAGTCTATTAGTGAACCCGGTGGATTTCTACACCAAACAGACTGAGATCAAAGCCCACTGTGACACATCAACATTGCGATGCAGATACATTCAGCCGATGAGTGCCAAATTAGACGAAATGCGCGTCCTGGATTCCACTTGCCAGTCACAATCCAACTTATATAATACCTAGGAAATATTTGCTATATCGAGGTAATCCGCTAAGAATGCACATACGGCAACAATGATTGACCAGCTTCAGTCTATAACAAATCAACCGGAATATACAAGTTCATCGTAATTTCAACATGCTGGTTGCACGAGTGAGACTGTCTGGATTCAGAAGTCTAGTAGTGAACCCGGTGGATTTCTACACCAAACAGACTGAGATCAAAGCCCACTGTGACACATCAACATTGCGATGCAGATATATCCAGCCGATGAGTGCCAAATTGGACGAAACACGCGTCCAGGATTCCACCTGCCAGTCACAATCCAATTTATATAATACCTAGGGAAAATTTGCTATATCGAGGTAATCCGCTAACGATGCACATATTGCAACAATGATTGACCAGATTCAGTCTATAACAAATCAACCGGAATATACAAGTTCATCGTAATTTCAACATGCTGGTTACTCAAGTGTGACGGTCTGGACTGAGTAGTCTAGTGGTGAACCCGGTGGCTTTCTACACCAAACGGACTGAGATCAAATCCCACTGTGACACATCAACATTGCGATGCAGATACATCCAGCCGATGAGTGCCAAATTGGACGAAACACGCGTCCTGGATTCCACCTGCCAGTCACAATCCAATTTATATAATACCTAGGGAAAATTTGCTATATCGAGGTAATCCGCTAACGATGCACATATTGCAACAATGATTGACCAGATTCAGTCTATAACAAATCAACCGGAATATACAAGTTCATCGTAATTTCAACATGCTGGTTACTCAAGTGTGACGGTCTGGACTGAGTAGTCTAGTGGTGAACCCGGTGGCTTTCTACACCAAACGGACTGAGATCAAATCCCACTGTGACACATCAACATTGCGATGCAGATACATCCAGCCGATGAGTGCCAAATTGGACGAAACACGCGTCCGGGATTCCACCTGCCAGTCACAATCCAATTTATATAATACCTAGGGAAAATTTGCTATATCGAGGTAATCCGCTAACGATGCACATATTGCAACAATGATTGACCAGATTCAGTCTATAACAAATCAACCGGAATATACAAGTTCATCGTAATTTCAACATGCTGGTTACTCAAGTGTGACGGTCTGGACTGAGTAGTCTAGTGGTGAACCCGGTGGCTTTCTACACCAAACGGACTGAGATCAAATCCCACTGTGACACATCAACATTGCGATGCAGATACATCCAGCCGATGAGTGCCAAATTGGACGAAACACGCGTCCTGGATTCCACTTGCCAGTCACAATCCAACTTATATAATACCTAGGAAATATTTGCTATATCGAGGTAATCCGCTAAGAATGCACATACGGCAACAATGATTGACCAGCTTCAGTCTATAACAAATCAACCGGAATATACAAGTTCATCGTAATTTCAACATGCTGGTTGCACGAGTGAGACTGTCTGGATTCAGAAGTCTAGTAGTGAACCCGGTGGATTTCTACACCAAACAGACTGAGATCAAAGCCCACTGTGACACATCAACATTGCGATGCAGATACATTCAGCCGATGAGTGCCAAATTAGACGAAACACGCGTCCAGATTTCCACCTGCCAGTCACAATCCAACTTATATAATACCTAGGAAATATTTGCTATATCGAGGTAATCCGCTAAGAATGCACATACGGCAACAATGATTGACCAGCTTCAGTCTATAACAAATCAACCGGAATATACAAGTTCATCGTAATTTCAACATGCTGGTTGCACGAGTGAGACTGTCTGGACTGCAGTAGTCTAGTGGTGAACCCGGTGGCTTTCTACACC
This sequence comes from Schistosoma mekongi, assembly GCA_034768735.1. NCBI lineage: Eukaryota > Metazoa > Platyhelminthes > Trematoda > Strigeidida > Schistosomatidae > Schistosoma > Schistosoma mekongi. Next base: position 18,166 of record JALJAT010000328.1, on the reverse strand, counting down.
AAACGACTGAGATCAAATCCCACTGTGACACATCAACATTGCGATGCAGATACATTCAGCCGATGAGTGCCAAATTGGACGAAACACGCGTCCTGGATTCCACCTGCCAGTCACAATCCAACTTATATAATACCTAGGGAAATATTTGCTATATCGAGGTAATCCGCTAACGATGCACATACTGCAACAATGATTGACCAGATTCAGTCTATAACAAATCAACCGGAATATACAAGTTCATCGTAATTTCAACATGCTGGTTGCACGAGTGAGACTGTCTGGATTCAGTAAGTCTAGTGGTGAACCCGGTGGCATTTCTACACCAAACAGGACTGAGATCAAAGCCCACTGTGACACATCAACATTGCGATGCAGATACATTCAGCCGATGAGTGCCAAATTAGACGAAACAGCGCGTCCTGGATTCCACCTGCCAGTCACAATCCAACTTATATAATACCTAGGAAATATTTGCTATATCGAGGTAATCCGCTAAGAATGCACATACGGCAACAATGATTGACCAGCTTCAGTCTATAACAAATCAACCGGAATATACAAGTTCATCGTAATTTCAACATGCTGGTTGCACGAGTGAGACTGTCTGGATTCAGAAGTCTAGTGGTGAACCCGGTGGATTTCTACACCAAACAGACTGAGATCAAAGCCCACTGTGACACATCAACATTGCGATGCAGATACATTCAGCCGATGAGTGCCAAATTAGACGAAACGCGCGTCCTGGATTCCACTTGCCAGTCACAATCCAACTTATATAATACCTAGGAAATATTTGCTATATCGAGGTAATCCGCTAAGAATGCACATACGGCAACAATGATTGACCAGCTTCAGTCTATAACAAATCAACCGGAATATACAAGTTCATCGTAATTTCAACATGCTGGTTGCACGAGTGAGACTGTCTGGATTCAGAAGTCTAGTAGTGAACCCGGTGGATTTCTACACCAAACAGACTGAGATCAAAGCCCACTGTGACACATCAACATTGCGATGCAGATACATTCAGCCGATGAGTGCCAAATTAGACGAAACAGCGCGTCCTGGATTCCACTTGCCAGTCACAATCCAACTTATATAATACCTAGGAAATATTTGCTATATCGAGGTAATCCGCTAAGAATGCACATACGGCAACAATGATTGACCAGCTTCAGTCTATAACAAATCAACCGGAATATACAAGTTCATCGTAATTTCAACATGCTGGTTGCACGAGTGAGACTGTCTGGATTCAGAAGTCTAGTGGTGAACCCGGTGGATTTCTACACCAAACAGACTGAGATCAAAGCCCACTGTGACACATCAACATTGCGATGCAGATACATTCAGCCGATGAGTGCCAAATTAGACGAAATGCGCGTCCTGGATTCCACTTGCCAGTCACAATCCAACTTATATAATACCTAGGAAATATTTGCTATATCGAGGTAATCCGCTAAGAATGCACATACGGCAACAATGATTGACCAGCTTCAGTCTATAACAAATCAACCGGAATATACAAGTTCATCGTAATTTCAACATGCTGGTTGCACGAGTGAGACTGTCTGGATTCAGAAGTCTAGTAGTGAACCCGGTGGATTTCTACACCAAACAGACTGAGATCAAAGCCCACTGTGACACATCAACATTGCGATGCAGATACATTCAGCCGATGAGTGCCAAATTAGACGAAATGCGCGTCCTGGATTCCACTTGCCAGTCACAATCCAACTTATATAATACCTAGGAAATATTTGCTATATCGAGGTAATCCGCTAAGAATGCACATACGGCAACAATGATTGACCAGCTTCAGTCTATAACAAATCAACCGGAATATACAAGTTCATCGTAATTTCAACATGCTGGTTGCACGAGTGAGACTGTCTGGATTCAGAAGTCTAGTGGTGAACCCGGTGGCATTTCTACACCAAACGGACTGAGATCAAAGCCCACTGTGACACATCAACATTGCGATGCAGATACATCCAGCCGATGAGTGCCAAATTGGACGAAACACGCGTCCTGGATTCCACCTGCCAGTCACAATCCAATTTATATAATACCTAGGGAAAATTTGCTATATCGAGGTAATCCGCTAACGATGCACATATTGCAACAATGATTGACCAGATTCAGTCTATAACAAATCAACCGGAATATACAAGTTCATCGTAATTTCAACATGCTGGTTACTCAAGTGTGACGGTCTGGACTGAGTAGTCTAGTGGTGAACCCGGTGGCTTTCTACACCAAACGGACTGAGATCAAATCCCACTGTGACACATCAACATTGCGATGCAGATACATCCAGCCGATGAGTGCCAAATTGGACGAAACACGCGTCCTGGATTCCACCTGCCAGTCACAATCCAATTTATATAATACCTAGGGAAAATTTGCTATATCGAGGTAATCCGCTAACGATGCACATATTGCAACAATGATTGACCAGATTCAGTCTATAACAAATCAACCGGAATATACAAGTTCATCGTAATTTCAACCTGCTGGTTGCACGAGTGAGACTGTCTGGATTCAAAAATCTAGTGGTGAACCCGGTGGCATTCTACACCAAACAGACTGAGATCAAAGCCCACTGTGACACATCAACATTGCGATGCAGATACATTCCAGCCGATGAGTGCCAAATTAGACGAAACACGCGTCCAGGATTCCACCTGCCAGTCACAATCCAACTTATATAATACCTAGGAAATATTTGCTATATCGAGGTAATCCGCTAACGAATGCACATACTGCAACAATGATTGACCAGCTTCAGTCTATAACAAATCAACCGGAATATACAAGTTCATCGTAATTTCAACATGCTGGTTGCACGAGTGAGACTGTCTGGATTCAGAAGTCTAGTGGTGAACCCGGTGGCTTTCTACACCAAACAGACTGAGATCAAAGCCCACTGTGACACATCAACATTGCGATGCAGATACATCCAGCCGATGAGTGCCAAATTAGACGAAACACGCGTCCTGGATTCCACCTGCCAGTCACAATCCAATTTATATAATACCTAGGGAAAATTTGCTATATCGAGGTAATCCGCTAACGATGCACATATTGCAACAATGATTGACCAGATTCAGTCTATAACAAATCAACCGGAATATACAAGTTCATCGTAATTTCAACATGCTGGTTACTCAAGTGTGACGGTCTGGACTGAGTAGTCTAGTGGTGAACCCGGTGGCTTTCTACACCAAACGGACTGAGATCAAATCCCACTGTGACACATCAACATTGCGATGCAGATACATCCAGCCGATGAGTGCCAAATTGGACGAAACACGCGTCCTGGATTCCACCTGCCAGTCACAATCCAATTTATATAATACCTAGGGAAAATTTGCTATATCGAGGTAATCCGCTAACGATGCACATATTGCAACAATGATTGACCAGATTCAGTCTATAACAAATCAACCGGAATATACAAGTTCATCGTAATTTCAACATGCTGGTTACTCAAGTGAGACTGTCTGGATTCAGAAGTCTAGTGGTGAACCCGGTGGCTTTCTACACCAAACAGGACTGAGATCAAATCCCACTGTGACACATCAACATTGCGATGCAGATACATCCAGCCGATGAGTGCCAAATTAGACGAAACACGCGTCCTGGATTCCACCTGCCAGTCACAATCCAACTTATATAATACCTAGGAAATATTTGCTATATCGAGGTAATCCGCTAACGAATGCACATACTGCAACAATGATTGACCAGATTCAGTCTATAACAAATCAACCGGAATATACAAGTTCATCGTAATTTCAACATGCTGGTTGCACGAGTGTGACTGTCTGGACTTCAGTAGTCTAGTGGTGAACCCGGTGGCTTTCTACACCAAACGACTGAGATCAAAGCCCACTGTGACACATCAACATTGCGATGCAGATATATCCAGCCGATGAGTGCCAAATTAGACGAAACACGCGTCCAGATTTCCACCTGCCAGTCACAATCCAACTTATATAATACCTAGGAAATATTTGCTATATCGAGGTAATCCGCTAAGAATGCACATACGGCAACAATGATTGACCAGCTTCAGTCTATAACAAATCAACCGGAATATACAAGTTCATCGTAATTTCAACATGCTGGTTGCACGAGTGAGACTGTCTGGATTCAGAAGTCTAGTGGTGAACCCGGTGGCATTCTACAACAAACGGACTGAGATCAAAGCCCACTGTGACACATCAACATTGAGATGCAAATATATCCAGCCGATGAGTGCCAAATTAGACGAAACACGCGTCCAGATTTCCACCTGCCAGTCACAATCCAACTTATATAATACCTAGGAAATATTTGCTATATCGAGGTAATCCGCTAAGAATGCACATACGGCAACAATGATTGACCAGCTTCAGTCTATAACAAATCAACCGGAATATACAAGTTCATCGTAATTTCAACATGCTGGTTGCACGAGTGAGACTGTCTGGATTCAGAAGTCTAGTGGTGAACCCGGTGGCTTTCTACACCAAACAGACTGAGATCAAATCCCACTGTGACACATCAACATTGCGATGCAGATACATCAGCCGATGAGTGCCAAATTGGACGAAACACGCGTCCTGGATTCCACTGCCAGTCACAATCCAACTTATATAATACCTAGGAAATATTTGCTATATCGAGGTAATCCGCTAACGAATGCACATACTGCAACAATGATTGACCAGCTTCAGTCTATAACAAATCAACCGGAATATACAAGTTCATCGTAATTTCAACATGCTGGTTCACGAGTGTGACTGTCTGGACTTCAGTAGTCTAGTGGTGAACCCGGTGGCTTTCTACACCAAACAGGACTGAGATCAAATCCCACTGTGACACATCAACATTGCGATGCAGATACATCCAGCCGATGAGTGCCAAATTAGACGAAACACGCGTCCTGGATTCCACCTGCCAGTCACAATCCAATTTATATAATACCTAGGAAAATTTGCTATATCGAGGTAATCCGCTAACGAATGCACATACGGCAACAATGATTGACCAGCTTCAGTCTATAACAAATCAACCGGAATATACAAGTTCATCGTAATTTCAACATGCTGGTTGCACGAGTGAGACTGTCTGGATTCAGAAGTCTATTGGTGAACCCGGTGGATTTCTACACCAAACAGACTGAGATCAAAGCCCACTGTGACACATCAACATTGCGATGCAGATACATTCAGCCGATGAGTGCCAAATTAGACGAAATGCGCGTCCTGGATTCCACTTGCCAGTCACAATCCAACTTATATAATACCTAGGAAATATTTGCTATATCGAGGTAATCCGCTAAGAATGCACATACGGCAACAATGATTGACCAGCTTCAGTCTATAACAAATCAACCGGAATATACAAGTTCATCGTAATTTCAACATGCTGGTTGCACGAGTGAGACTGTCTGGATTCAGAAGTCTAGTGGTGAACCCGGTGGCATTCTACACCAAACAGACTGAGATCAAAGCCCACTGTGACACATCAACATTGCGATGCAGATACATTCAGCCGATGAGTGCCAAATTAGACGAAACACGCGTCCAGAATTCCACCTGCCAGTCACAATCCAACTTATATAATACCTAGGAAATATTTGCTATATCGAGGTAATCCGCTAAGAATGCACATACGGCAACAATGATTGACCAGCTTCAGTCTATAACAAATCAACCGGAATATACAAGTTCATCGTAATTTCAACATGCTGGTTGCACGAGTGAGACTGTCTGGATTCAGAAGTCTAGTGGTGAACCCGGTGGCATTCTACACCAAACAGACTGAGATCAAAGCCCACTGTGACACATCAACATTGCGATGCAGATACATTCAGCCGATGAGTGCCAAATTAGACGAAATGCGCGTCCTGGATTCCACTTGCCAGTCACAATCCAACTTATATAATACCTAGGAAATATTTGCTATATCGAGGTAATCCGCTAAGAATGCACATACGGCAACAATGATTGACCAGCTTCAGTCTATAACAAATCAACCGGAATATACAAGTTCATCGTAATTTCAACATGCTGGTTGCACGAGTGAGACTGTCTGGATTCAGAAGTCTAGTGGTGAACCCGGTGGATTTCTACACCAAACAGACTGAGATCAAAGCCCACTGTGACACATCAACATTGCGATGCAGATACATTCAGCCGATGAGTGCCAAATTAGACGAAATGCGCGTCCTGGATTCCACTTGCCAGTCACAATCCAACTTATATAATACCTAGGAAATATTTGCTATATCGAGGTAATCCGCTAAGAATGCACATACGGCAACAATGATTGACCAGCTTCAGTCTATAACAAATCAACCGGAATATACAAGTTCATCGTAATTTCAACATGCTGGTTGCACGAGTGAGACTGTCTGGATTCAGAAGTCTAGTGGTGAACCCGGTGGCATTCTACACCAAACAGACTGAGATCAAAGCCCACTGTGACACATCAACATTGCGATGCAGATACATTCAGCCGATGAGTGCCAAATTAGACGAAACACGCGTCCAGATTTCCACCTGCCAGTCACAATCCAACTTATATAATACCTAGGAAATATTTGCTATATCGAGGTAATCCGCTAAGAATGCACATACGGCAACAATGATTGACCAGCTTCAGTCTATAACAAATCAACCGGAATATACAAGTTCATCGTAATTTCAACATGCTGGTTGCACGAGTGAGACTGTCTGGATTCAGAAGTCTAGTGGTGAACCCGGTGGATTTCTACACCAAACAGACTGAGATCAAAGCCCACTGTGACACATCAACATTGCGATGCAGATACATTCAGCCGATGAGTGCCAAATTAGACGAAATGCGCGTCCTGGATTCCACTTGCCAGTCACAATCCAACTTATATAATACCTAGGAAATATTTGCTATATCGAGGTAATCCGCTAAGAATGCACATACGGCAACAATGATTGACCAGCTTCAGTCTATAACAAATCAACCGGAATATACAAGTTCATCGTAATTTCAACATGCTGGTTGCACGAGTGAGACTGTCTGGATTCAGAAGTCTAGTAGTGAACCCGGTGGATTTCTACACCAAACAGACTGAGATCAAAGCCCACTGTGACACATCAACATTGCGATGCAGATACATTCAGCCGATGAGTGCCAAATTAGACGAAATGCGCGTCCTGGATTCCACTTGCCAGTCACAATCCAACTTATATAATACCTAGGAAATATTTGCTATATCGAGGTAATCCGCTAAGAATGCACATACGGCAACAATGATTGACCAGCTTCAGTCTATAACAAATCAACCGGAATATACAAGTTCATCGTAATTTCAACATGCTGGTTGCACGAGTGAGACTGTCTGGATTCAGAAGTCTAGTAGTGAACCCGGTGGATTTCTACACCAAACAGACTGAGATCAAAGCCCACTGTGACACATCAACATTGCGATGCAGATACATTCAGCCGATGAGTGCCAAATTAGACGAAATGCGCGTCCTGGATTCCACTTGCCAGTCACAATCCAACTTATATAATACCTAGGAAATATTTGCTATATCGAGGTAATCCGCTAAGAATGCACATACGGCAACAATGATTGACCAGCTTCAGTCTATAACAAATCAACCGGAATATACAAGTTCATCGTAATTTCAACATGCTGGTTGCACGAGTGAGACTGTCTGGATTCAGAAGTCTATTGGTGAACCCGGTGGATTTCTACACCAAACAGACTGAGATCAAAGCCCACTGTGACACATCAACATTGCGATGCAGATACATTCAGCCGATGAGTGCCAAATTAGACGAAATGCGCGTCCTGGATTCCACTTGCCAGTCACAATCCAACTTATATAATACCTAGGAAATATTTGCTATATCGAGGTAATCCGCTAAGAATGCACATACGGCAACAATGATTGACCAGCTTCAGTCTATAACAAATCAACCGGAATATACAAGTTCATCGTAATTTCAACATGCTGGTTGCACGAGTGAGACTGTCTGGATTCAGAAGTCTAGTGGTGAACCCGGTGGATTTCTACACCAAACAGACTGAGATCAAATCCCACTGTGACACATCAACATTGCGATGCAGATACATCCAGCCGATGAGTGCCAAATTGGACGAAACACGCGTCCTGGATTCCACCTGCCAGTCACAATCCAATTTATATAATACCTAGGGAAAATTTGCTATATCGAGGTAATCCGCTAACGATGCACATATTGCAACAATGATTGACCAGATTCAGTCTATAACAAATCAACCGGAATATACAAGTTCATCGTAATTTCAACATGCTGGTTACTCAAGTGTGACGGTCTGGACTGAGTAGTCTAGTGGTGAACCGGTGGCTTTCTACACCAAACAGGACTGAGATCAAATCCCACTGTGACACATCAACATTGCGATGCAGATACATCCAGCCGATGAGTGCCAAATTGGACGAAACACGCGTCCTGGATTCCACCTGCCAGTCACAATCCAATTTATATAATACCTAGGGAAAATTTGCTATATCGAGGTAATCCGCTAACGATGCACATACGGCAACAATGATTGACCAGCTTCAGTCTATAACAAATCAACCGGAATATACAAGTTCATCGTAATTTCAACATGCTGGTTGCACGAGTGAGACTGTCTGGATTCAGAAGTCTAGTGGTGAACCCGGTGGATTTCTACACCAAACAGACTGAGATCAAAGCCCACTGTGACACATCAACATTGCGATGCAGATACATTCAGCCGATGAGTGCCAAATTAGACGAAATGCGCGTCCTGGATTCCACTTGCCAGTCACAATCCAACTTATATAATACCTAGGAAATATTTGCTATATCGAGGTAATCCGCTAAGAATGCACATACGGCAACAATGATTGACCAGCTTCAGTCTATAACAAATCAACCGGAATATACAAGTTCATCGTAATTTCAACATGCTGGTTGCACGAGTGAGACTGTCTGGATTCAGAAGTCTAGTAGTGAACCCGGTGGATTTCTACACCAAACAGACTGAGATCAAAGCCCACTGTGACACATCAACATTGCGATGCAGATACATTCAGCCGATGAGTGCCAAATTAGACGAAATGCGCGTCCTGGATTCCACTTGCCAGTCACAATCCAACTTATATAATACCTAGGAAATATTTGCTATATCGAGGTAATCCGCTAAGAATGCACATATTGCAACAATGATTGACCAGCTTCAGTCTATAACAAATCAACCGGAATATACAAGTTCATCGTAATTTCAACATGCTGGTTGCACGAGTGAGACTGTCTGGATTCAGAAGTCTAGTGGTGAACCCGGTGGATTTCTACACCAAACGGACTGAGATCAAAGCCCACTGTGACACATCAACATTGCGATGCAGATACATTCAGCCGATGAGTGCCAAATTAGACGAAACTACGCGTCCTGGATTCCACTGCCAGTCACAATCCAACTTATATAATACCTAGGAAATATTTGCTATATCGAGGTAATCCGCTAAGAATGCACATACGGCAACAATGATTGACCAGCTTCAGTCTATAACAAATCAACCGGAATATACAAGTTCATCGTAATTTCAACATGCTGGTTGCACGAGTGAGACTGTCTGGATTCAGAAGTCTAGTGGTGAACCCGGTGGCATTCTACACCAAACAGACTGAGATCAAAGCCCACTGTGACACATCAACATTGCGATGCAGATACATTCAGCCGATGAGTGCCAAATTAGACGAAATGCGCGTCCTGGATTCCACTTGCCAGTCACAATCCAACTTATATAATACCTAGGAAATATTTGCTATATCGAGGTAATCCGCTAAGAATGCACATACGGCAACAATGATTGACCAGCTTCAGTCTATAACAAATCAACCGGAATATACAAGTTCATCGTAATTTCAACATGCTGGTTGCACGAGTGAGACTGTCTGGATTCAGAAGTCTATTAGTGAACCCGGTGGATTTCTACACCAAACAGACTGAGATCAAAGCCCACTGTGACACATCAACATTGCGATGCAGATACATTCAGCCGATGAGTGCCAAATTAGACGAAATGCGCGTCCTGGATTCCACTTGCCAGTCACAATCCAACTTATATAATACCTAGGAAATATTTGCTATATCGAGGTAATCCGCTAAGAATGCACATACGGCAACAATGATTGACCAGCTTCAGTCTATAACAAATCAACCGGAATATACAAGTTCATCGTAATTTCAACATGCTGGTTGCACGAGTGAGACTGTCTGGATTCAGAAGTCTAGTGGTGAACCCGGTGGCATTCTACAACAAACGGACTGAGATCAAAGCCCACTGTGACACATCAACATTGCGATGCAGATACATTCAGCCGATGAGTGCCAAATTAGACGAAACACGCGTCCTGGATTCCACTTGCCAGTCACAATCCAACTTATATAATACCTAGGAAATATTTGCTATATCGAGGTAATCCGCTAAGAATGCACATACGGCAACAATGATTGACCAGCTTCAGTCTATAACAAATCAACCGGAATATACAAGTTCATCGTAATTTCAACATGCTGGTTGCACGAGTGAGACTGTCTGGATTCAGAAGTCTAGTAGGTGAACCCGGTGGATTTCTACACCAAACAGACTGAGATCAAAGCCCACTGTGACACATCAACATTGCGATGCAGATACATTCAGCCGATGAGTGCCAAATTAGACGAAATGCGCGTCCTGGATTCCACTTGCCAGTCACAATCCAACTTATATAATACCTAGGAAATATTTGCTATATCGAGGTAATCCGCTAAGAATGCACATACGGCAACAATGATTGACCAGCTTCAGTCTATAACAAATCAACCGGAATATACAAGTTCATCGTAATTTCAACATGCTGGTTGCACGAGTGAGACTGTCTGGATTCAGAAGTCTAGTGGTGAACCCGGTGGATTTCTACACCAAACAGACTGAGATCAAAGCCCACTGTGACACATCAACATTGCGATGCAGATACATTCAGCCGATGAGTGCCAAATTAGACGAAATGCGCGTCCTGGATTCCACTTGCCAGTCACAATCCAACTTATATAATACCTAGGAAATATTTGCTATATCGAGGTAATCCGCTAAGAATGCACATACGGCAACAATGATTGACCAGCTTCAGTCTATAACAAATCAACCGGAATATACAAGTTCATCGTAATTTCAACATGCTGGTTGCACGAGTGAGACTGTCTGGATTCAGAAGTCTATTGGTGAACCCGGTGGATTTCTACACCAAACAGACTGAGATCAAAGCCCACTGTGACACATCAACATTGCGATGCAGATACATTCAGCCGATGAGTGCCAAATTAGACGAAATGCGCGTCCTGGATTCCACTTGCCAGTCACAATCCAACTTATATAATACCTAGGAAATATTTGCTATATCGAGGTAATCCGCTAAGAATGCACATACGGCAACAATGATTGACCAGCTTCAGTCTATAACAAATCAACCGGAATATACAAGTTCATCGTAATTTCAACATGCTGGTTGCACGAGTGAGACTGTCTGGATTCAGAAGTCTATTGGTGAACCCGGTGGATTTCTACACCAAACAGACTGAGATCAAAGCCCACTGTGACACATCAACATTGCGATGCAGATACATTCAGCCGATGAGTGCCAAATTAGACGAAACTGCGCGTCCTGGATTCCACTTGCCAGTCACAATCCAACTTATATAATACCTAGGAAATATTTGCTATATCGAGGTAATCCGCTAAGAATGCACATACGGCAACAATGATTGACCAGCTTCAGTCTATAACAAATCAACCGGAATATACAAGTTCATCGTAATTTCAACATGCTGGTTGCACGAGTGAGACTGTCTGGATTCAGAAGTCTATTAGTGAACCCGGTGGATTTCTACACCAAACAGACTGAGATCAAAGCCCACTGTGACACATCAACATTGCGATGCAGATACATTCAGCCGATGAGTGCCAAATTAGACGAAATGCGCGTCCTGGATTCCACTTGCCAGTCACAATCCAACTTATATAATACCTAGGAAATATTTGCTATATCGAGGTAATCCGCTAAGAATGCACATACGGCAACAATGATTGACCAGCTTCAGTCTATAACAAATCAACCGGAATATACAAGTTCATCGTAATTTCAACATGCTGGTTGCACGAGTGAGACTGTCTGGATTCAGAAGTCTAGTAGTGAACCCGGTGGATTTCTACACCAAACAGACTGAGATCAAAGCCCACTGTGACACATCAACATTGCGATGCAGATACATTCAGCCGATGAGTGCCAAATTAGACGAAATGCGCGTCCTGGATTCCACTTGCCAGTCACAATCCAACTTATATAATACCTAGGAAATATTTGCTATATCGAGGTAATCCGCTAAGAATGCACATACGGCAACAATGATTGACCAGCTTCAGTCTATAACAAATCAACCGGAATATACAAGTTCATCGTAATTTCAACATGCTGGTTGCACGAGTGAGACTGTCTGGATTCAGAAGTCTAGTGGTGAACCCGGTGGATTTCTACACCAAACAGACTGAGATCAAAGCCCACTGTGACACATCAACATTGCGATGCAGATACATTCAGCCGATGAGTGCCAAATTAGACGAAACGCGCGTCCTGGATTCCACTTGCCAGTCACAATCCAACTTATATAATACCTAGGAAATATTTGCTATATCGAGGTAATCCGCTAAGAATGCACATACGGCAACAATGATTGACCAGCTTCAGTCTATAACAAATCAACCGGAATATACAAGTTCATCGTAATTTCAACATGCTGGTTGCACGAGTGAGACTGTCTGGATTCAGAAGTCTATTAGGTGAACCCGGTGGATTTCTACACCAAACAGACTGAGATCAAAGCCCACTGTGACACATCAACATTGCGATGCAGATACATTCAGCCGATGAGTGCCAAATTAGACGAAATGCGCGTCCTGGATTCCACTTGCCAGTCACAATCCAACTTATATAATACCTAGGAAATATTTGCTATATCGAGGTAATCCGCTAAGAATGCACATACGGCAACAATGATTGACCAGCTTCAGTCTATAACAAATCAACCGGAATATACAAGTTCATCGTAATTTCAACATGCTGGTTGCACGAGTGAGACTGTCTGGATTCAGAAGTCTATTGGTGAACCCGGTGGATTTCTACACCAAACAGACTGAGATCAAAGCCCACTGTGACACATCAACATTGCGATGCAGATACATTCAGCCGATGAGTGCCAAATTAGACGAAATGCGCGTCCTGGATTCCACTTGCCAGTCACAATCCAACTTATATAATACCTAGGAAATATTTGCTATATCGAGGTAATCCGCTAAGAATGCACATACGGCAACAATGATTGACCAGCTTCAGTCTATAACAAATCAACCGGAATATACAAGTTCATCGTAATTTCAACATGCTGGTTGCACGAGTGAGACTGTCTGGATTCAGAAGTCTATTAGTGAACCCGGTGGATTTCTACACCAAACAGACTGAGATCAAAGCCCACTGTGACACATCAACATTGCGATGCAGATACATTCAGCCGATGAGTGCCAAATTAGACGAAATGCGCGTCCTGGATTCCACTTGCCAGTCACAATCCAACTTATATAATACCTAGGAAATATTTGCTATATCGAGGTAATCCGCTAAGAATGCACATACGGCAACAATGATTGACCAGCTTCAGTCTATAACAAATCAACCGGAATATACAAGTTCATCGTAATTTCAACATGCTGGTTGCACGAGTGAGACTGTCTGGATTCAGAAGTCTATTGGTGAACCCGGTGGATTTCTACACCAAACAGACTGAGATCAAAGCCCACTGTGACACATCAACATTGCGATGCAGATACATTCAGCCGATGAGTGCCAAATTAGACGAAATGCGCGTCCTGGATTCCACTTGCCAGTCACAATCCAACTTATATAATACCTAGGAAATATTTGCTATATCGAGGTAATCCGCTAAGAATGCACATACGGCAACAATGATTGACCAGCTTCAGTCTATAACAAATCAACCGGAATATACAAGTTCATCGTAATTTCAACATGCTGGTTGCACGAGTGAGACTGTCTGGATTCAGAAGTCTAGTGGTGAACCCGGTGGATTTCTACACCAAACGGACTGAGATCAAAGCCCACTGTGACACATCAACATTGCGATGCAGATACATTCAGCCGATGAGTGCCAAATTAGACGAAACACGCGTCCAGATTTCCACCTGCCAGTCACAATCCAACTTATATAATACCTAGGAAATATTTGCTATATCGAGGTAATCCGCTAAGAATGCACATACGGCAACAATGATTGACCAGCTTCAGTCTATAACAAATCAACCGGAATATACAAGTTCATCGTAATTTCAACATGCTGGTTGCACGAGTGAGACTGTCTGGATTCAGAAGTCTAGTGGTGAACCCGGTGGATTTCTACACCAAACAGACTGAGATCAAAGCCCACTGTGACACATCAACATTGCGATGCAGATACATTCAGCCGATGAGTGCCAAATTAGACGAAATGCGCGTCCTGGATTCCACTTGCCAGTCACAATCCAACTTATATAATACCTAGGAAATATTTGCTATATCGAGGTAATCCGCTAAGAATGCACATACGGCAACAATGATTGACCAGCTTCAGTCTATAACAAATCAACCGGAATATACAAGTTCATCGTAATTTCAACATGCTGGTTGCACGAGTGAGACTGTCTGGATTCAGAAGTCTAGTAGTGAACCCGGTGGATTTCTACACCAAACAGACTGAGATCAAAGCCCACTGTGACACATCAACATTGCGATGCAGATACATTCAGCCGATGAGTGCCAAATTAGACGAAACTGCGCGTCCTGGATTCCACTTGCCAGTCACAATCCAACTTATATAATACCTAGGAAATATTTGCTATATCGAGGTAATCCGCTAAGAATGCACATACGGCAACAATGATTGACCAGCTTCAGTCTATAACAAATCAACCGGAATATACAAGTTCATCGTAATTTCAACATGCTGGTTGCACGAGTGAGACTGTCTGGATTCAGAAGTCTATTAGTGAACCCGGTGGATTTCTACACCAAACAGACTGAGATCAAAGCCCACTGTGACACATCAACATTGCGATGCAGATACATTCAGCCGATGAGTGCCAAATTAGACGAAATGCGCGTCCTGGATTCCACTTGCCAGTCACAATCCAACTTATATAATACCTAGGAAATATTTGCTATATCGAGGTAATCCGCTAAGAATGCACATACGGCAACAATGATTGACCAGCTTCAGTCTATAACAAATCAACCGGAATATACAAGTTCATCGTAATTTCAACATGCTGGTTGCACGAGTGAGACTGTCTGGATTCAGAAGTCTAGTAGTGAACCCGGTGGCATTCTACACCAAACAGACTGAGATCAAAGCCCACTGTGACACATCAACATTGCGATGCAGATACATTCAGCCGATGAGTGCCAAATTAGACGAAACGCGCGTCCTGGATTCCACTTGCCAGTCACAATCCAACTTATATAATACCTAGGAAATATTTGCTATATCGAGGTAATCCGCTAAGAATGCACATACGGCAACAATGATTGACCAGCTTCAGTCTATAACAAATCAACCGGAATATACAAGTTCATCGTAATTTCAACATGCTGGTTGCACGAGTGAGACTGTCTGGATTCAGAAGTCTATTAGTGAACCCGGTGGATTTCTACACCAAACAGACTGAGATCAAAGCCCACTGTGACACATCAACATTGCGATGCAGATACATTCAGCCGATGAGTGCCAAATTAGACGAAATGCGCGTCCTGGATTCCACTTGCCAGTCACAATCCAACTTATATAATACCTAGGAAATATTTGCTATATCGAGGTAATCCGCTAAGAATGCACATACGGCAACAATGATTGACCAGCTTCAGTCTATAACAAATCAACCGGAATATACAAGTTCATCGTAATTTCAACATGCTGGTTGCACGAGTGAGACTGTCTGGATTCAGAAGTCTATTAGTGAACCCGGTGGATTTCTACACCAAACAGACTGAGATCAAAGCCCACTGTGACACATCAACATTGCGATGCAGATACATTCAGCCGATGAGTGCCAAATTAGACGAAATGCGCGTCCTGGATTCCACTTGCCAGTCACAATCCAACTTATATAATACCTAGGAAATATTTGCTATATCGAGGTAATCCGCTAAGAATGCACATACGGCAACAATGATTGACCAGCTTCAGTCTATAACAAATCAACCGGAATATACAAGTTCATCGTAATTTCAACATGCTGGTTGCACGAGTGAGACTGTCTGGATTCAGAAGTCTAGTGGTGAACCCGGTGGATTTCTACACCAAACAGACTGAGATCAAAGCCCACTGTGACACATCAACATTGCGATGCAGATACATTCAGCCGATGAGTGCCAAATTAGACGAAACGCGCGTCCTGGATTCCACTTGCCAGTCACAATCCAACTTATATAATACCTAGGAAATATTTGCTATATCGAGGTAATCCGCTAAGAATGCACATACGGCAACAATGATTGACCAGCTTCAGTCTATAACAAATCAACCGGAATATACAAGTTCATCGTAATTTCAACATGCTGGTTGCACGAGTGAGACTGTCTGGATTCAGAAGTCTATTAGTGAACCCGGTGGATTTCTACACCAAACAGACTGAGATCAAAGCCCACTGTGACACATCAACATTGCGATGCAGATACATTCAGCCGATGAGTGCCAAATTAGACGAAATGCGCGTCCTGGATTCCACTTGCCAGTCACAATCCAACTTATATAATACCTAGGAAATATTTGCTATATCGAGGTAATCCGCTAAGAATGCACATACGGCAACAATGATTGACCAGCTTCAGTCTATAACAAATCAACCGGAATATACAAGTTCATCGTAATTTCAACATGCTGGTTGCACGAGTGAGACTGTCTGGATTCAGAAGTCTATTGGTGAACCCGGTGGATTTCTACACCAAACAGACTGAGATCAAAGCCCACTGTGACACATCAACATTGCGATGCAGATACATTCAGCCGATGAGTGCCAAATTAGACGAAATGCGCGTCCTGGATTCCACTTGCCAGTCACAATCCAACTTATATAATACCTAGGAAATATTTGCTATATCGAGGTAATCCGCTAAGAATGCACATACGGCAACAATGATTGACCAGCTTCAGTCTATAACAAATCAACCGGAATATACAAGTTCATCGTAATTTCAACATGCTGGTTGCACGAGTGAGACTGTCTGGATTCAGAAGTCTATTGGTGAACCCGGTGGATTTCTACACCAAACAGACTGAGATCAAAGCCCACTGTGACACATCAACATTGCGATGCAGATACATTCAGCCGATGAGTGCCAAATTAGACGAAATGCGCGTCCTGGATTCCACTTGCCAGTCACAATCCAACTTATATAATACCTAGGAAATATTTGCTATATCGAGGTAATCCGCTAAGAATGCACATACGGCAACAATGATTGACCAGCTTCAGTCTATAACAAATCAACCGGAATATACAAGTTCATCGTAATTTCAACATGCTGGTTGCACGAGTGAGACTGTCTGGATTCAGAAGTCTATTGTGAACCCGGTGGATTTCTACACCAAACAGGACTGAGATCAAAGCCCACTGTGTACACATTCAACAATTGCGATGCAGATATCATCAGCCGATGAGTGCCAAATTTAGACGAAACACGCGTCCGATTCCACTGCCAGTCACAATCCAACTTATATAATACCTAGGAAATATTTGCTATATCGAGGTAATCCGCTAAGAATGCACATACGGCAACAATGATTGACCAGCTTCAGTCTATAACAAATCAACCGGAATATACAAGTTCATCGTAATGTTCAACCATGCTGGTTGCACGAGTGAGACTGTTGCATTCAATGTCTAGTGTGAACCCGGTGGATTCTACACCAAACAGACTGAGATCAAAGCCCACTGTGACACATCAACATTGCGATGCAGATACATTCAGCGATGAGTGCCAAATTAGACGAAATGCGCGTCCTGGGATCCACTGGCCCGTCACAATCCAA
>JALJAT010000327.1:15000-20590 GCA_034768735.1 Schistosoma mekongi | reverse complement strand
TGTGAAGAGACAGTTATACATTCAGATAGTCAGATAGACAGACAGACACATAGATAGATATTCAATTAGAGATATAGACATATAGACAGACAGATACACAGAATGATAGACAGATAGGTAGTCAGATAGACAGACAGGTGGTCAGACAGAGAGACAGATAGACAGACAGATATACGGACAGATAGACAGACAGGACAGACAGACAGATAGATAGACAGACAAATAGACAGATAGACAGACAGACAGATATACGGACAGATAGATAGATAGATAGACAGACTGATATTTAGATAGACAGGTAGACAGACAGACAGATAGATACATAGACAAACAGAAACACAGAATGACAGACAGATAGACAGAGAGACAGATATGTAAACAGACAGACACATAGATAGATAGACAGACAGATAGACAGACAGCTAGTCAGACAGACAGACAGGACAGACAGACAGATAGACAGACAGGTACTTAGACAGAGAGACCGACCGACAGACAGACAGAAGAGCAGATAGGCGGACACATAGATAGATAGATAGATAGACAGACAGGTACTTAGACAGAGAGACAGATAGACCTTCACTTACACACATATAGATAGACAGACAGCTAGTCAGACAGACAGACAGATATACGGACAGATAGACAGACAGATAGACAGAGAGATAGTCAGGTAAGCAGACAGTTAGCCATGCTGATAGACATATAGACAGACAGATAGATACATAGACAGACAGATAGATACATAGACAGACAGACAGACAGAGAGATAGACATATGGACAGGTAGTCAGATAGACAGACAGATAGTCAGATAGACAGAGAGATAGACATATGGACAGGTAGTCAGACAGAGAGACAGATAGACCTTCACTTACACACATATAGATAGACAGATAGACAAATAGACAGATAGACAGACAGACAGACAAACAGACAGACAGACACATAGATAGATAGACAGACAGATACACAGAATGATAGACAGATAGACAAATAGACAGATAGACCTTCACTTACACACATATAGATAGACAGACAGATATACGGACAGATAGATAGACAGATAGACCTTCACTTACACACATATAGATAGACAGACAGATATACGGACAGATAGACAGACAGACACATAGATAGATAGACAGATAGGTAGTCAGATAGACAGACAGAAGAGCAGATAGGCGGACACATAGATAGATAGACAGACAAATAGACAGACAGACACATAGATAGATAGACAGACAGCTAGTCAGACAGACAGACAGATAGTCAGATAGACAGACAGACAAACAGACAGACAGAAGAGCAGATAGGCGGACACATAGATAGATATTCAATTAGAGATATAGACATATAGATAGACAGACTGATATTTAGATAGACAGGTAGACAAATAGACAGATAGACCTTCACTTACACACATATAGATAGACAGACAGACAGACAGATAGGTAGTCAGATAGACAGACAGATAGATAGATAGTAGATATATAGGCAGACAGAGAGACAGATATACGACAGATAGAGACAAGGAAGACATATGGACAGGTAGCAGACAAGGAGACAGGTAGACAGCAGGTGCTAGATAGAATTCGGTAAGACAGACACGCATAGACAGAGAGATAGTCCAGGTAAGCAGACAGTTAGCCATGCTGATAGACATATAGATAGACGAGCTGATATTTAGATAGACCAGGTAGACCAAATATACAGATAGACAGAAGAGATAGACAGATAGACAAGTGGACAGACGTGTGAAGAGACAGTTATACATTCAGATAGTCATAGAACAAACAGATAGTGAGATAGACGGACAGATAGATAGACAGATAGGTAGTCAGACAGTAAGACAGATAGATACATAGACAGACAGATAGCTAGACAGACAGGTACTTAGACAGAGAGACAGATATGTAAACAGACAGACACATAAATAGATACTGAAATAGAGAGAAAGATACATAGACAAACAGATACACAGAATGATAGACAGATAGACAGACAGATAGTCAGATGGACAGACAAAAAGATAGACACACAGGTAGTCAGATAGACAGACAGACAGACAGATAGACAGACAGATAGGTAGTCAGATAGACAGAGAGACAGATAGACAGACAGACAGATAGATAGACAGACAGCTAGTCAGACAGACAGACAGACAGACACATAGATAGATATTCAATTAGAGATATAGACATATAGACAGACAGATACACAGATAGTCAGGCAGTTAGACAGATAGACAAATAGACAAACAAATAGACACATGGAGAGACATGTAGAGAGTCATACCGATAGACACATATGAAAAAGACAGATAGATAATAGTTAGATTGACGTATAGACAGAGAGACAGATAGACCTTCACTTACACACATATAGATAGACAGATTGACAGACACATTAATAGACAGACAGACAGACAGACAACAGACAGACAGATAGATAGATAGACAGACGGTAAATAGATAGAAAGGTACTTAGACAGAAAGGCAGATGGTAGACAGACAGACACATAGATAGATATTTAAATAGAGAGAAAGATACATAGACAAACAGAAACACAGAATGACAGACAGATAGACAGACAGGTGGTCAGACAGAGAGACAGATAGACAGACAAATAGACAGACAGATATACGGACAGATAGACAGACAGAGAGATAGACATAGGACAGGTAGTCAGACAAGGAGACAGGTAGACAGGCAGGTGCTAGACAGAGAGACCGACCGACAGACAGACAGACAGACAGAAGAGCAGATAGGCGGACACATAGATAGATAGATAGATAGATAGATAGACAGACAGAGAGACAGATATACGGACAGATAGACAGACAGAGAGATAGACATATGGACAGGTAGTCAGACAAGGAGACAGGTAGACAGACAGGTGGCTAGATAGAAGTCGGTAAGACAGACACATAGACAGAGAGATAGTCAGGTAAGCAGACAGTTAGCCATGCTGATAGACATATAGATAGACAGACTGATATTTAGATAGACAGGTAGACAAATAGACAGATAGACAGAGAGATAGACAGATAGACAAGTGGACAGACGTGTGAAGAGACAGTTATACATTCAGATAGTCAGATAGACAAACAGATAGTGAGATAGACGGACAGATAGATAGACAGATAGGTAGTCAGACAGTAAGACAGATAGATACATAGACAGACAGATAGCTAGACAGACAGGTACTTAGACAGAGAGACCGATATGTAAATCATGGACAGAGCACCTAAATAGCTATTACTGAAATAGATCGAGAAGGATACATAGGACAAATCAGATACTACAGAATGATAGACAGATAGACAGACAGATAGTCAGATGGGCCAGACCAAAGATAGACAGACAGATAGGTAGTCAGATAGACAGACAGACAGATAGACAGACAGATAGGTAGTCAGATAGACAGAGAGACAGATAGACAGACAGAGAGATAGACAGATAGACAGACAGAGAGATAGACAGATAGACAGACAGACAGATAGACAGAGAGACAGATAGACAGAGAGACAGATAGACAGACAGATAGACAGAGAGACAGATAGACAGACAGACAGACAGACAGACAGACAGGTACTTAGACAGAAAGGCAGATGGTAGACAGACAGATAGACAGACAGAGAGACAGGTAGACAGACAGATAGACAGACAGACAGATAGACAGGACAGACAGACAGAGAGATAGACATATGGACAGGTAGTCAGATAGACAGACAGACAGACAGAGAGACAGGTAGACAGGCAGGTGGCTAGACAGAGAGACAGATAGACAGAGAGACCGACCGACAGACAGACAGGACAGACAGACAGACAGAAGAGCAGATAGGCGGACACATAGATAGATAGATAGATAGATAGATAGATAGGTAGACAGACAGACAGATAGACAGACAGATAGACAGACAGAGAGATAGACATATGGACAGGTAGTCAGACAAGGAGACAGGTAGACAGACAGATAGATAGATAGATAGATAGGTAGACAGACAGACAGATAGACAGACAGAGAGACAGATATGTAAACAGACAGACAGATAGACAGACAGATAGACAAATAGACAGATAGACAGACAGATACACAGAATGATAGACAGATAGACAGAGAGACAGGTAGACAAATAGACAGACAGACACATAGATAGATAGATAGACAGATAGACAAGTGGACAGACGTGTGAAGAGACAGTTATACATTCAGATAGTCAGATAGACAGACAGATAGATACATAGACAAACAGATAGTGAGATAGACGGACAGATAGATAGACAGATAGGTAGTCAGACAGTAAGACAGATAGATACATAGACAGACAGATAGACAGACAGATAGATACATAGACAGACAGAGAGACAGATATGTAAACAGACAGACAGACACATAGACAGAGAGACAGATATGTAAACAGACAGACACATAAATAGATACTGAAATAGAGAGAAAGATACATAGACAGACAGACAGATAGACAGACAGATAGATAGATAGACAGATAGACAGACAGATATACGGACAGATAGATAGATAGATAGATAGGTAGACAGACAGGTACTTAGACAGAGAGACAGATAGACAGACAGATAGATACATAGACAGACAGATAGACAGGACAGACAGACAGATAGATACATAGACAGACAGAGAGACAGATATGTAAACAGACAGACAGAGAGACAGATAGACCTTCACTTACACACATATAGATAGACAGACAGACACATAAATAGATACTGAAATAGAGAGAAAGATACATAGACAGACAGACAGATAGACAGACAGATAGATAGATAGACAGATAGACAGACAGATATACGGACAGATAGATAGACAGACAGATAGCTAGACAGACAGGTAGTCAGATAGACAGACAGACAGACAGACAGATAGATAGATAGATAGGTAGACAGACAGACAGACAGATAGTCAGATAGACAAACAGATAGTGAGATAGACGGACAGATAGACAGGACAGACAGACAGACAGACACATAGATAGATATTCAATTAGAGATATAGACATATAGACAGACAGATACACAGATAGTCAGGCAGTTAGACAGATAGACAGACAGATAGATAGACAGACAAATAGACAAACAAATAGACACATGGAGAGACATGTAGAGAGTCATACCGATAGACATATGAAAAGACAGATAGATAGATAGACAGACAGATAGATAAATAGTTAGATTGACGTATAGACAGAGAGACAGATAGACCTTCACTTACACACATATAGATAGACAGATAGACAGATAGACAGACAGACACATAGATAGATAGACAGACAGACAGACAGACAGAAGACAGACAGACAGATAGTCAGATAGACAGAGAGACAGGTAGACAGACAGATAGATAGATAGATAGATAGACAGGACAGACAGACAGATAGATAGACAGACGGATAAATAGATAGAAAGGTACTTAGACAGAGAGACAGGTAGACAGACAGACAGGACAGACAGACAGACAGACAGGACAGACAGACAGATAGACAGACAGGTGGTCAGACAGAGAGACAGATAGACAGACAAATAGACAGACAGACAGATATACGGACAGATAG
>JALJAT010000327.1:5000-10000 GCA_034768735.1 Schistosoma mekongi | reverse complement strand
GGTAGTCAGACAGAGAGACAGATAGACAGACAGAAGACAGACAGATAGACAGACAGATACACAGATAGTCAGGCAGTTAGACAGATAGACAGACAAATAGACAGACAGATAGATACATAGACAGACAGAGAGACAGATATGTAAACAGACAGACAGACAGACACATAGATAGATAGACAGACAAATAGACAGACAGATAGACAGATAGACAGACAAATAGACAGATAGACAGACAGATAGACAGGACAGATAGACAGAGAGACAGATATGTAAACAGACAGACAGATAGTCAGATGGACAGACAAAAAGATAGACACACAGGTAGTCAGATAGACAGACAGGACAGACAGACAGACAGACAGATAGACAGACAGATAGGTAGTCAGATAGACAGAGAGACAGATAGACAGACAGACAGACAGATAGATAGATAGACAGACAGCTAGTCAGACAGACAGACAGGACAGACAGACAGACACATAGATAGATATTCAATTAGAGATATAGACATATAGACAGACAGACAGACAGATACACAGATAGTCAGGCAGTTAGACAGATAGACAAATAGACAGATAGACAAATAGACAGACAGACAGGACAGACAGACAGATACACAGATAGTCAGGCAGTTAGACAGATAGACAGATAGACAGACAGACAGATAGACAGAGAGATAGACATATGGACAGGTAGTCAGATAGACAGAGAGGACAGATAGACAGACAGGTGGTCAGACAGAGAGACAGATAGACCTTCACTTACACACATATAGATAGACAGACAGACAGACACATAGATAGATAGACAGACAGACAGACAGACAAACAGACAGACAGATAGATAGATAGATAGACAGACTGATATTTAGATAGACAGGTAGACAAATAGACAGACAGACAGATAGTCAGATAGACAGACAGACAGACAGACACATAGATAGATATTTAAATAGAGAGAAAGATACATAGACAGACAGATAGACAGACAAATAGACAGACAGATAGTCAGATGGACAGACAAAAAGATAGACACACAGGTAGTCAGACAGTAAGACAGATAGATAGATAGGTAGACAGACAGATAGACAGGACAGATAGACAGGACAGACAGATAGACAGACAGAGAGATAGACATATGGACAGGTAGTCAGATAGACAGACAGGTACTTAGACAGAGAGACAGGTAGACAGGCAGGTGGCTAGACAGAGAGACAGGTAGACAGACAGACACATAGACAGAGAGATAGTCAGGTAAGCAGACAGTTAGCCATGCTGATAGACATATAGATAGACAGACTGATATTTAGATAGACAGGTAGACAAATAGACAGACAGATAGTCAGATAGACAGAGAGACAGATAGACAGAGAGGACAGATAGACAAGTGGACAGACGTGTGAAGAGACAGTTATACATTCAGATAGTCAGATAGACAAACAGATAGTGAGATAGACGGACAGATAGATAGATAGATAGGTAGACAGACAGACAGATAGACAGACAGACAGATAGATAGACAGATAGACAGAGAGACAGATAGGACAGACAGACAGACAGGTACTTAGACAGAGAGACAGATATGTAAACAGACAGACACATAGATAGATAGACAGACAAATAGACAGATAGACAGATAGACAAATAGACAGATAGACAGACAGATAGATAGATAGATAGATAGACAGACAAATAGACAGACAGATAGGACAGACAGATAGATAGACAGACAGAGAGACAGATAGACAGAGAGACAGATAGACAGACAGACAGAGAGACAGATATGTAAACAGACAGACAGATAGGTAGTCAGACAAGGAGACAGGTAGACAGACCAGGTGCTAGATAGAAAGTCGGTAAGACAGACACATAGACAGAGAGATAGTCAGGTAAGCAGACAGTTAGCCATGCTGATAGACCATATAGATAGACAGACTGATATTTAGATAGACAGGTAGACAAATAGACAGATAGACAGAGAGATAGACAGATAGACAAGTGGACAGACGTGTGAAGAGACAGTTATACATTCAGATAGTCAGATAGACAAACAGATAGTGAGATAGACGGACAGATAGATAGACAGATAGGTAGTCAGACAGTAAGACAGATAGATACATAGACAGACAGATAGCTAGACAGACAGGTACTTAGACAGAGAGACAGATATGTAAACAGACAGACACATAAATAGATACTGAAATAGAGAGAAAGATACATAGACAAACAGATACACAGAATGATAGACAGATAGACAGACAGATAGTCAGATGGACAGACAAAAAGATAGACACACAGGTAGTCAGATAGACAGACAGACAGACAGATAGACAGACAGATAGGTAGTCAGATAGACAGAGAGACAGATAGACAGACAGACAGATAGATAGACAGACAGCTAGTCAGACAGACAGACAGACAGACACATAGATAGATATTCAATTAGAGATATAGACATATAGACAGACAGATACACAGATAGTCAGGCAGTTAGACAGATAGACAAATAGACAGACAGACAAACAGACAGACACATAGACAGAGAGACAGGTAGACAGACAGACAGAGAGATAGACAGATAGACAAATAGACAGACAGACACATAGATAGATATTCAATTAGAGATATAGACATATAGACAGACAGAGAGACAGATAGACCTTCACTTACACACATATAGATAGACAGATAGACAGACAGATAGATAGACAGACAGACAGACAGACAGACAGACACATAGATAGATATTCAATTAGAGATATAGACATATAGATAGACAGATAGACAGAGAGGACAGATAGACAAGTGGACAGACGTGTGAAGAGACAGTTATACATTCAGATAGTCAGATAGACAGACAGATAGTCAGATAGACAAACAGATAGTGAGATAGACGGACAGATAGATAGATAGACAGACAGCTAGTCAGACAGACAGACAGACAGATAGATACATAGACAGACAGATAGATAGACAGGACAGACAGACAGGTACTTAGACAGAGAGACAGATAGACAGACAGAGAGACAGATATGTAAACAGACAGACAGACACATAAATAGATACTGAAATAGAGAGAAAGATACATAGACAGACAGACAGATACACAGAATGATAGACAGATAGACAGACAGACAGATAGTCAGATGGACAGACAAAAAGATAGACACACAGGTAGTCAGATAGACAGACAGACAGACAGACAGATAGACAGGACAGATAGATAGACAGATAGACAGATAGACAGACAGAAGACAGACAGATAGGACAGACAGATAGCTAGACAGACAGACAGATAGACAGACAAATAGACAGACAGATAGTCAGATAGACAGACAGATAGATAGACAGATAGACAGACAGACAGATACACAGATAGTCAGGCAGTTAGACAGATAGACAGACAGATAGACAGACAAATAGACAAACAAATAGACACATGGAGAGACATGTAGAGAGTCATACCGATAGACATATGAAAAGACAGATAGACAGACAGATAGATAAATAGTTAGATTGACGTATAGACAGAGAGACAGATAGACCTTCACTTACACACATATAGATAGACAGATTGACAGACACATTAATAGACAGACAGACAGGACAGACAGACAGACAGACAGATAGATAGATAGGTAGACAGACAGACACATAAATAGATACTGAAATAGAGAGAAAGATACATAGACAGACAGACAGATAGCTAGACAGACAGACAGATAGATAGATAGATAGATAGATAGACAGATAGACAGACAGACAGAAGACAGACAGATAGTCAGATAGACAGAGAGACAGATATGTAAACAGACAGACAGAGAGACAGGTAGACAGACAGATAGATAGATAGGTAGACAAACAGACAGACAGATAGATAGATAGATAGACAGACAGATAGACAGACGGATAAATAGATAGAAAGGTACTTAGACAGAAAGGCAGATGGTAGACAGACAGACAGACAGACAGATAGTCAGATAGACAGACAGATAGCTAGACAGACAGACACATAGACAGAGAGACAGATATGTAAACAGACAGACAGATAGGTAGTCAGATAGACAGAGAGACAGGTAGACAGACAGATAGATAGATAGGTAGACAGACAGATAGTCAGATAGACAGAGAGATAGACATATGGACAGGTAGTCAGATAGACAGACAGGACAGACAGACAGACACATAGATAGATATTTAAATAGAGAGAAAGATACATAGACAGACAGACAGAGAGACAGGTAGACAGACAGATATACGGACAGATAGACAGATAGACAGAGAGACCGACCGACAGACAGACAGACAGACAGACAGACAGACAGAAGAGCAGATAGGCGGACACATAGATAGATAGATAGATAGGTAGACAGACAGACAGACAGGTAGTCAGATAGACAGAGAGACAGGTAGACAGACAGATAGCTAGACAGACAGGTGGCTAGATAGAAAGTCGGTAAGACAGACACATAGATAGATAGACAGACAGAGAGATAGTCAGGTAAGCAGACAGTTAGCCATGCTGATAGACATATAGATAGACAGATAGGTAGTCAGATAGACAGACAGATAGACAAATAGACAGACAGATAGTCAGATAGACAGACAGATAGACAGATAGACAAGTGGACAGACGTGTGAAGAGACAGTTATACATTCAGATAGTCAGATAGACAGGACAGACAGACAGAGAGACAGATAGACAGACAGACAGAGAGATAGACATATGGACAGGTAGTCAGACAGAGAGACAGATAGGACAGACAGATAGATAGATAGACAGACAGATAGCTAGACAGACAGATAGATACATAGACAGACAGATAGATAGACAGACAGAGAGACAGATATGTAAACAGACAGACAGATAGCTAGACAGACAGACACATAAATAGATACTGAAATAGAGAGAAAGATACATAGACAGACAGATATACGGACAGATAGATAGACAGATAGACAGACAGATAGTCAGATAGACAGACAGAAGACAGACAGACA
>JALJAT010000327.1:0-2500 GCA_034768735.1 Schistosoma mekongi | reverse complement strand
ACAAACAGAAACACAGAATGACAGACAGATAGACAGATAGGTAGTCAGATAGACAGACAGAGAGACAGATAGACAGGACAGACAGACAGACAGATATACGGACAGATAGACAGACGGATAAATAGATAGAAAGGTACTTAGACAGAAAGGCAGATGGTAGACAGACAGACAGAGAGACAGATATGTAAACAGACAGACACATAAATAGATACTGAAATAGAGAGAAAGATACATAGACAGACAGACAGAGAGACAGATAGACAGACAGACAGGTACTTAGACAGAAAGGCAGATGGTAGACAGACAGACAGATAGACAGGACAGACAGACAGACACATAGATAGATAGACAGATAGACAGGACAGACAGACAGATAGATAGACAGACAGCTAGTCAGACAGACAGACAGGTAGTCAGACAAGGAGACAGGTAGACAGACAGATAGATAGACAGATAGACAGGACAGACAGACAGATAGACAGACAGACAGAAGAGCAGATAGGCGGACACATAGATAGATAGATAGATAGATAGATAGATAGATAGACAGACAGACAGATAGACAGACAGATATACGGACAGATAGATAGACAGACAGATAGACAGAGAGACAGGTAGACAGACAGACAGACAGGACAGACAGACAGATAGACAGACAGACAGATAGATAGATAGACAGATAGGTAGTCAGATAGACAGACAGACACATAGACAGAGAGATAGTCAGGTAAGCAGACAGTTAGCCATGCTGATAGACATATAGATAGACAGACAGGTACTTAGACAGAGAGACAGGTAGACAAATAGACAGATAGACAGAGAGATAGACAGATAGACAAATAGACAGATAGACAAGTGGACAGACGTGTGAAGAGACAGTTATACATTCAGATAGTCAGATAGACAGACAAATAGACAGACAGATAGACAGATAGGACAGACAGATAGATAGACAGACAGATAGATAGACAGATAGGTAGTCAGACAGTAAGACAGATAGATACATAGACAGACAGATAGACAGACAGATAGATACATAGACAGACAGAGAGACAGATATGTAAACAGACAGACAGACAGACACATAAATAGATACTGAAATAGAGAGAAAGATACATAGACAGACAGACAGATAGACAGACAGACAGATAGACAGAGAGACAGATATACGGACAGATAGACAGATAGACAGATAGACAAATAGACAGATAGACAGACAGACAGGACAGACAGACAGATAGATAGACAGACAAATAGACAGACAGATAGACAGACAGATAGATAGATAGACAGATAGGTAGTCAGACAGAGAGACAGATAGACAGACAGACAGATAGATAGACAGACAGCTAGTCAGACAGACAGACAGACAGACACATAGATAGATAGATAGACAGATAGGTAGTCAGATAGACAGACAGATATACGGACAGATAGACAGACAGATAGATACATAGACAAACAGATACACAGATAGTCAGGCAGTTAGACAGATAGACAGATAGACAAATAGACAGACAGATAGATACATAGACAGACAGAGAGATAGTCAGGTAAGCAGACAGTTAGCCATGCTGATAGACATATAGACAGACAGACAGATAGATAAATAGTTAGATTGACGTATAGACAGAGAGACAGATAGACAGAGAGACAGATAGACCTTCACTTACACACATATAGATAGACAGACAGATAGGACAGACAGATAGATAGATAGATAGACAGACAGACAGATAGATAGACAGACGGATAAATAGATAGAAAGGTACTTAGACAGAAAGGCAGATGGTAGACAGACAGACAGACAGATAGACAGATAGGTAGTCAGATAGACAGACAGATAGATACATAGACAAACAGAAACACAGAATGACAGACAGATAGACAGACAGATAGGACAGACAGATAGACAGACAAATAGACAGACAGACAGATAGACAGAGAGACAGATATACGGACAGATAGACAGACAGAGAGATAGACATATGGACAGGTAGTCAGACAGAGAGGACAGATAGACAGATAGACAGACAGATAGATAGACAGACAGATAGACAGAGAGACCGACCGACAGACAGACAGACAGACAGACAGAAGAGCAGATAGGCGGACACATAGATAGATAGATAGATAGATAGATAGATAGATAGACAGACAGAGAGACAGATATACGGACAGATAGACAGACAGAGAGACAGATATACGGACAGATAGACAGACAGATAGGTAGTCAGACAAGGAGACAGGTAGACAGACAGATAGACAGACAGGTGGCTAGATAGAAAGTCGGTAAGACAGACACATAGACAGAGAGATAGTCAGGTAAGCAGACAGTTAGCCATGCTGATAGACATATAGATAGACAGACAGATAGATAGATAGACAGATAGACAGACAAATAGACAGATAGACAGACAGAGAGATAGACAGATAGACAGATAGACAAGTGGACAGACGTGTGAAGAGACAGTTATACATTCAGATAGTCAGATAGACA
>JALJAT010000326.1:0-20670 GCA_034768735.1 Schistosoma mekongi | reverse complement strand
AAACAGCACATACATATTGTCTGGCGGTGTTTAAAATGGTACATTACTTGTCTGGGGCTCGCTTTATTGTCGGTTTTTTGATCCACCGGTTTGAAGACTGAGTGGCTTGGCTTAGAAGCAGATATAGTGATGGATCCGCTTTATACTTTCTTTTAACTTATTCATACCTTCTTTCTAATTAATTCTTTCCCTCGATTCCACATTTATGTTTCACGAAAGATAAAGTTGAAGCTGTAATTTTGTGGTTTTATCTTATGACGACAACAAGTATTTGAATGGAAGAATTAATACCTTTAGGTCATATCATATAAGGCGGGCGGTCGCCGTATGTATGTACACTCAACATAGAACTGGGCACCATGTGTGCACGGTCAAGTGTGCCATTACCACCATGGCACGCAAGATGAACACACCACCAAACAATAGTAGAAATCACTTCAATATAAAATACAAATATAACAGAAAAGGAGTGTGAAATATCGATATTGGTTCAGGGATGCGTTGAAAGAAAGGAAGATTTGCCCTTGCGTTAACGATCGGTTTAAACAGTAAAAAAAAATGGGGTGGTGTAGCTGAAAAGGATGTTTCATTGAGTGCAGTTGAAGTGGATGTAATAACGAATGTGAAGCCACGGATCTGTACTTGCGTAAAATATCGGCATTCACAGTATGTGGAGTTGACAGGGTTTGCCTCTTTCAGTACTGTTCAAGTGGATGTAATAATGAATCTGAAACCATGGATCTGTACTTGCGTAATCTATTGGTTTTCACAGTATGTGGAGGTGGGTGTGATTGCTTCTTTGAGTGCAGTTGAAGTGGATGTAATAATGAATGTGAAACCATGGATCTGTACTTGCGTAATCTATTGGTTTTCACAGCCTGTGTAGGTGGGTGTGATTACTTTTTTGAGTGCAGTTAAATTGGATGTAATTATGAATGTGAAACCATGGATTTGCCCTTGCGTTAACTATCGGTTTTAACAGTATTTGTAGCTGAAGAGGATTGTTTCATTGAGTGCAGTTGAAGTGGCTGTAATAACGAATGTGAAGCCACTAATCTGTACTTGCGTAAAATATCGGCATTCACAGTATGTGGAGTTGACAGGGTTTGCTTCTTTCAGTACAGTTCAAGTGGATGTAATAATGAATCTGAAACCATGGATTTGTACTTGCGTAAACTATTGGTTTTCACAATATGCGTAGGTACGTGGGATTCTTTCATTTAGTGCAGTTTAAGTGGATGTAATAATGAATGTGAAACCATGGATCTGTACTTGCGTAATCTATTGGATTTCACAGCGTGTGGAGGTGACTGGGTTTGCTTATTTGATTGCAGTTAAGTGGATGTACTAATAAATGTGAAACCATGGATCTGCACATGCGTAATATTTCGAATATTACAGTAAGTTGAGGTGACAGGGTTCGCTTCATTGAGTGCAGTTATAGTGGATGTAATAGTGAACGTGAAACCATGAATTTGCCCTTGCGTTAACTATCGGTTTTAACAGTATGTGTAGCTGAAGAGGATTGTTTCATTGAGTGCAGTTGAAGTGGATGTAATAACGAATGTGAAGCCACGGATCTGTACTTGCGTAAAATATCGGCATTCACAGTATGTGGAGTTGACAGGGTTTGCGTCTTTCAGTACTGTTCAAGTGGATGTAATAATGAATCTGAAACCATGGATCTGTACTTGCGTAAACTATTGGTTTTCATAATATGCGTATGTGCGTGGAAATCTTTCATCTAGTGCAGTTGAAGTGGATGTAATAATGAATGTGAAACCATGGATCTGTACTTGCGTAATCTATTGGTTTTCACAGCGTGTGGAGGTGGGTGTGATTACTTTTTTGAGTGCAGTTAAATTGGATGTAATAATGAATGTGAAACCATGGATTTGCCCTTGCGTTAACTATCGGTTTTAACAGTATGTGTAGCTGAAAAGGATTGTTTCATTGAGTGCAGTTGAAGTGGATGTAATAACGAATGTGAAGCCACGGATCTGTACTTGCGTAAAATATCGGCATTCACAGTATGTGGAGTTGACAGGGTTTGCTTCTTTCAGTACATTTCAAGTGGATGCAATATTGAATCTAAAACCATGGATCTGTACTTGCGTAAACTATTGGTTTTCATAATATGCGTAGGTGCGTGGGATTCTTTCATTTAGTGCAGTTGAAGTGGATGTAATAATGAATGTGAAGCCATGAATATGTACCTGCGTAAAATATTTTTTTTCACAGTATGTGGAGGTGACATGTTTTCCTTCGTTCAGTGCAGTAATTTAAATGAACTAATGAATGTGAAACCATGGATCTGTGCTTGTTATTTCTATCGGCAATCACAGTATTTGCAGGTGACAGCGATTGCTATATTGAGTGCAGTTGAAGTGGATGTAATAATGAATGTGAAACCATGGATCTGTACTAGCGTAATGTATTGGTTTTCACAGTATGTGGAGGTGGGGGTGATTGCTTCTTTGAGTGCAGTTATGTGGATGTACTAATAAATGTGAAACCATGGATCTGCACATGCGTAATATTTCGGATATTACAGTAAGTTGAGGTGACAGGGTTCGCTTTTTTGAGTGCAGATAAAGTGGATGTAATAGTGAATGTGGAACCATGGATTTGCCCTTGCGTTAACTATCGGTTTTAACAGTATGTGTAGCTGAAGAGGATTGTTTCATTGAGTGCAGTTGAAGTGGATGTAATAACGAATGTGAAGCCACGGATCTGTACTTGCGTAAAATATCGGCATTCACAGTATGTGGAGTTGACAGGGTTTGCCTCTTTCAGTACTGTTCAAGTGGATGTAATAATGAATCTGAAAGCATGGATCTGTACTTGCGTAATCTATTGGTTTTCACAGTATGTGGAGGTGGGTGTGATTGCTTCTTTGAGTGCAGTTGAAGTGGATGTAATAATGAATGTAAAACCATGGATCTGTACTTGCGTAATCTATTGGTTTTCACAGCGTGTGGAGGTGGGTGTGATTACTTTTTTGAGTGCAGTTAAAGTGGATGTAATAATGAATGTGAAACCATGGATTTGCCCTTGCGTTAACTATCGGTTTTAACAGTATGTGTAGCTGAAAAGGATTGTTTAATTAAGTGCAGTTGAAGTGGATGTAATAACGAATGTGAAGCCACGTATCTGTACTTGCGTAAAATATCGGCATTCACAGTATGTGGAGTTGACAGGGTTTGCTTCTTTCAGTACATTTCAAGTGGATGCAATAATGAATCTAAAACCATGGATCTGTATTGCGTAAACTATTGGTTTTCATAATATGCGTAGGTGCGTGGGATTCTTTCATTTAGTGCAGTTGAAGTGGATGTAATAACGAATGTGAAGCCACGGATCTGTACTTGCGTAAAATATCGGCATTCACAGTATGTGGAGTTGACAGGGTTTGCCTCTTTCAGTACTGTTCAAGTGGATGTAATAATGAATCTGAAACCATGGATCTGTACTTGCGTAATCTATTGGTTTTCACAGTATGTGGAGGTAGGTGTGATTGCTTATTTGAGTGCAGTTAAAGTGGATGTAATAATGAATGTGAAACCATGGATCTGTACTTGCGTAAACTACTGGTATTCACAGTATGTGGAGGTGACAGGGTTTGCTAATTTGAATGCAGTTAAGAGGGTGTACTAATTAATGTGAAAACATGGATCTGCACATGCGTAATATTTCGGATATTACAGTAAGTTGAGGTGACAGGGTTTGCTTATTTAAGTGCAGTTGAAGTGGATGTAATAATTTATATGAATCCATGGATCTGTACTTGCGTATACTCCTTGATTTCACAGCATGTGGAGTTGACAGGGTTTTGCTTCTTTGAGTGCAGTTCAACTGCATGTAATAGTGAATGTGAAACCATGGATTTGCCCTTGCGTTAACTATCGGTTTTAACAGTATGTGTAGCTGAAAAGAATTTGTTTCATTGAGTGCAGTTGAAGTGGATGTAATAAATGAATGTGAATCCATTGATCTGTACTTACGTAAACTACTGGTTTTCACAGTATGTGTAGCTGACAGGCTTTGCTTATTTGAGTGCAGTTGAAGTGGATGTAATAATGAATGTGAAACCATGGATCTGCACATGCGCAATATTTCGGATATTACAGTAAGTTGAGGTGACAGGGTTTGCTTATTTAAGTGCAGTTGAAGTGGATGTAATAATTTATATGAATCCCTGGATCTGTACTTGCGTATACTCCTTGATTTCACAGCATTGTGGAGTTGACAGGGTTTTGCTCTTTGAGTGCAGTGCAACTGCATGTAATAGTGACTGTGAAACCATGGATTTGCCCTTGCGTTAACTATCGGTTTTAACAGTATGTGTAGCTGAAAAGAATTGTTTCATTGAGTGCAGTTGAAGTGGATTGTAATAATGAATGTGAATCCATGATCTGTACTTACGTAAATCTATGGTTTTCACAGTATGTGTAGCTGACAGGCTTTGCTTATTTGAGTGCAGTTGAAGTGGATGTAATAATGAATGTGAAACCAGGATCTGCACATGCGCAATATTTCGGATATTACAGTAAGTTGAGGTGACTGGGTTTGCTTACTTGAGTGCAGTTTTAGTGGATGTAATAATGTATATGAAACCATGGATCTGTACTTGGGTAAATTACTGGTTTTTACAGCATGTGGAGGTGACAGGGTTTGCGTCATTGAGTGCAGTTGAAGTGGATATAATAATGAATCTGAAACCATGTATCTGTACTTGCGTAATGTATTGGTTTTCACAGTATGTGAAGGTGAGTAGGATTGCTTCTTTGAGTGCAGTTTAAGTGAATGTAATAATGAATGTGAAACCATGGATCTGTACTTGCGTAAACTACTGGTTTTCACATTATGTGAAGGTGATATGGTTTGCTTATTTGAGTGCAGTTAAGTGGATGTACTAATAAATGTGAAACCATGGATCTGCACATGCGTAATTTTTCGGATATTACAGTAAGTTGAGGTGACTGGGTTTGCTTATTTGAGTGCATTTAAAGTAGAAGTAATAATGTATATGAAACCATGGATCTGTACTTGCGTAAACTACTGGTTTTCACAGCATGTGGAGGTGACAGGGTTTGATTCTTTGAGTGCAGTTAAATGGATGTACTAATAAATGTGTAAACATGGATCTGCACATGCGTAATATTTCGGATATTACAGTAAGTTGTGGTGACAGGGTTTGCTTATTTCAGTACAGTTCAAGTGGATATAATAATGAATCTGAAACCATGGTTCTGTTCATGCGTAAACTATTGGTTTTCAAAGTATGTGGAGGTGGGTGTGATTGCTTCTTTGAGTGCAGTTGAAGTGGATGTAATAATGAATGTGAAACCATGGATCTTTACTTGCGTAAACTACAGGTTATCACAGTATGTAAATGTGACAGGGTTTGCTTATTTGAGTGAAGTTAAGTGGATGTACTAATAAATGTGAAATCATGGATCTGCACATGCGTAATATTTCGGATATTACAGTGAGTTGAGGTAACAGGGTTCGCTTATTTGAGTGCAGTTTAAGTGGATGTAATAGTGAATGTGAAACATTGGAATTGCCCTTGCGTAAACTGTTGGTAATCAGAGTACGTGGAAGTGAGTACGATTGCTTCATTGAGTGCAGTTGAAGTGGATTTAATAACGAATGTGAAGCCACGGATCTGTACTTGCGTAAAATATCGGTATTCACAGTATGTGGAGTTGACAGGGTTTGCTTCTTTCAGTACATTTCAAGTGGATGGAATTTTGAATCTAAAACCATGGATCTGTACTTGCGTAAACTATTGGTTTTCATAATATGCGTAGGTGCGTGGGATTCTTTCATTTAGTGCAGTTGAAGTGGATGTAATAATGAATGTGAAACCATGAATATGTACCTGCGTAAAATATTTTTTTTCACAGTATGTGGAGGTGACATGTTTTCCTTCGTTCAGTGCAGTAATTTAAATGAACTAATGAATGTGAAACCATGGATCTGTGCTTGTTATTTCTATCGGCAATCACAGTATTTGCAGGTGACAGCGATTGCTATATTGAGTGCAGTTGAAGTGGATGTAATAATGAATGTGAAACCATGGATCTGTACTTGCGTAATGTATTGGTTTTCACAGTATGTGGAGGTGGGGGTGATTGCTTCTTTGAGTGCAGTTATGTGGATGTACTAATAAATGTGAAACCATAAATCTGTACTTGCGTAAACTATTGGTTTTCACAGTATGTGGAGGTGAGTGGTTTTGCTTATATGAGTGCAGTTATGTGGATGTACTAATAAATGTGAAACCATGGATCTGCACATGCGTAATATTTCGGATATTACAGTAAGTTGAGGTGACAGGGTTCGCTTTTTTGAGTGCAGATAAAGTGGATGTAATAGTGAATGTGAAACCATGGATTTGCCCTTGCGTTAACTATCGGTTTTAACAGGATTTGTAGCTGAAGAGGATTGTTTCATTGAGTGCAGTTGAAGTGGATGTAATAACGAATGTGAAGCCACGGATCTGTACTTGCGTAAAATATCGGCATTCACAGTATGTGGAGTTGACAGGGTTTGCTTATTTCAGTACAGTTCAAGTGGATGTAATAATGAATGTGAAACCATGGATCTGTACTTGCGTAAACTATTGGTTTTCACAATATGCGTAGGTGCGTGGGATTGTTTCAATTAGTGCAGTTTAAGTGGATGTAATAATGATTGTGAAACCATGGATCTGTACTTGCGCAAACCACTTGTTTTCACAGTATGTGGAGGTGACTGGGTTTGCTTATTTGAGTGCAGTTAAGTGGATGTACTAATAAATGTGAAACCATGGATCTGCACATGCGTAATATTTCGGATATTACAGTAAGTTGAGGTGACAGGGTTCGCTTCATTGAGTGCAGTTATAGTGGATGTAATAGTGAACGTGAAATCATGAATTTGCCCTTGCGTTAACTATCGGTTTTAACAGTATGTGTAGCTGAAGAGGATTGTTTCATTGAGTGCAGTTGAAGTGGATGTAATAACGAATGTGAAGCCACGGATCTGTACTTGCGTAAAATATCGGCATTCACAGTATGTGGAGTTGACAGGGTTTGCTTCTTTCAGTACAGTTCAAGTGGATGTAATAATGAATCTGAAACCATGGATTTGTACTTGCGTAAACTATTGGTTTTCACAATATGCGTAGGTACGTGGGATTCTTTCATTTAGTGCAGTTTAAGTGGATGTAATAACGAATGTGAAACCATTTATCTGTACTTGCGTAATCGATTGGTTTTCACAGTATGTGGAGGTGGGTGTGATTGCTTCTTTGAGTGCAGTTAAAGTGGATGTAATAATGAATGTGAAACCATGGATTTGCCCTTGCGTTAACTATCGGTTTTAACAGTATTTGTAGCTGAAGAGGATTGTTTCATTGAGTGCAGTTGAAGTGGCTGTAATAACGAATGTGAAGCCACTAATCTGTACTTGCGTAAAATATCGGCATTCACAGTATGTGGAGTTGACAGGGTTTGCTTCTTTCAGTACAGTTCAAGTGGATGTAATAATGAATCTGAAACCATGGATTTGTACTTGCGTAAACTATTGGTTTTCACAATATGCGTAGGTACGTGGGATTCTTTCATTTAGTGCAGTTTAAGTGGATGTAATAATGAATGTGAAACCATGGATCTGTACTTGCGTAATCGATTGGTTTTCACAGTGTGTGGAGGTGGGTGTGATTGCTACTTTGAGTGCAGTTAAAGTGGATGTAATAATGAATGTGAAACCATGGATTTGCCCTTGCGTTAACTATCGGTTTTAACAGTATGTGTAGCTGAAAAGGATTGTTTCATTGAGTGCAGTTGAAGTGGATGTAATAACGAATCTGAAACCATGGATTTGTACTTGCGTAAACAATTGGTTTTTATAATATGCGTAGGTGCGTGGGATTCTTTCATTTAGTGCAATTTAAGTGGATGTAATAATGAATGTGAAACCATGGATCTGTACTTGCGTAATGTATTGGTTTTCACAGTATGTGGAGGTGGGGGTGATTGCTTCTTTGAGTGCAGTTATGTGAATGTACTAATAAATGTGAAACCATAATTCTGTAATTGCGTAAACTAATGGTTTTCACAGTATGTGGAGGTGACTGGGTTTGCTTATATGAGTGCAGTTATATGGATGTACTACTAAATGTGAAACCATGGATCTGCACATGCGTAATATTTCGGATATTTCAGTACGTTGAGGTGACAGGGTTCGCTTTTTTGAGTGCAGATAAAGTGGATGTAATAGTGAATGTGAAAGCATGGATTTGCCCTTGCGTTAACTATCGGTTTTAACAGTATGTGTAGCTGAAGAGGATTGTTTCATAGAGTGCAGTTGAAGTGGATGTAATAACGAATGTGAAGCCACGGATCTGTACTTGCGTAAAATATCGGCATTCACAGTATGTGGAGTTGACAGGGTTTGCTTCTTTCAGTACAGTTCAAGTGGATGTAATAATGAATCTGAAACCATGGATTTGTACTTGCGTAAACTATTGGTTTTCACAATATGCGTAGGTACGTGGGATTCTTTCATTTAGTGCAGTTTAAGTGGATGTAATAATGAATGTGAAACCATGGATCTGTACTTGCGTAATCGATTGGTTTTCACAGTGTGTGGAGGTGGGTGTGATTGCTACTTTGAGTGCAGTTAAAGTGGATGTAATAATGAATGTGAAACCATGGATTTGCCCTTGCGTTAACTATCGGTTTTAACAGTATGTGTAGCTGAAAAGGATTGTTTCATTGAGTGCAGTTGAAGTGGATGTAATAACGAATCTGAAACCATGGATTTGTACTTGCGTAAACAATTGGTTTTTATAATATGCGTAGGTGCGTGGGATTCTTTCATTTAGTGCAATTTAAGTGGATGTAATAATGAATGTGAAACCATGGATCTGTACTTGCGTAATGTATTGGTTTTCACAGTATGTGGAGGTGGGGGTGATTGCTTCTTTGAGTGCAGTTATGTGAATGTACTAATAAATGTGAAACCATAATTCTGTAATTGCGTAAACTAATGGTTTTCACAGTATGTGGAGGTGACTGGGTTTGCTTATATGAGTGCAGTTATATGGATGTACTACTAAATGTGAAACCATGGATCTGCACATGCGTAATATTTCGGATATTTCAGTACGTTGAGGTGACAGGGTTCGCTTTTTTGAGTGCAGATAAAGTGGATGTAATAGTGAATGTGAAAGCATGGATTTGCCCTTGCGTTAACTATCGGTTTTAACAGTATGTGTAGCTGAAGAGGATTGTTTCATAGAGTGCAGTTGAAGTGGATGTAAT
Source organism: Schistosoma mekongi (assembly GCA_034768735.1). NCBI lineage: Eukaryota > Metazoa > Platyhelminthes > Trematoda > Strigeidida > Schistosomatidae > Schistosoma > Schistosoma mekongi. The sequence goes on along the minus strand of JALJAT010000326.1, from coordinate 11,353 downwards.
AACGATTGTGAAGCCACGGATCTGTACTTGCGTAAAATATCGGCATTCACAGTATGTGGAGTTGACAGGGTTTGCCTCTTTCAGTGCTGTTCAAGTGGATGTAATAATGAATCTGAAACCATGGATCTGTACTTGCGTAATCTATTGGTTTTCACAGTATGTGGAGGTGGGTGTGATTGCTTCTTTGAGTGCAGTTTAAGTGGATGTAATAATGAATGTGAAACCATGGATCTGTACTTGCGTAATCTATTGGTTTTCACAGCGTGTGGAGGTGGGTGTGATTACTTTTTGAGTGCAGTTAAAGTGGATGTAATAATGAATGTGAAACCATGGATTTGCCCTTGCGTTAACTATCGGTTTTAACAGTATGTGTAGCTGAAGAGGATTGTTTCATTGAGTGCAGTTGAAGTGGATGTAATAACGATTGTGAAGCCACGGATCTGTACTTGCGTAAAATATCGGCATTCACAGTATGTGGAGTTGACAGGGTTTGCCTCTTTCAGTGCTGTTCAAGTGGATGTAATAATGAATCTGAAACCATGGATCTGTACTTGCGTAATCTATTGGTTTTCACAGTATGTGGAGGTGGGTGTGATTGCTTCTTTGAGTGCAGTTGAAGTGGATGTAATAATGAATGTGAAACCATGGATCTGTACTTGCGTAATCTATTGGTATTCACAGCGTGTGGAGGTGGGTGTGATTACTTTTTTGAGTGCAGTTAAAGTGGATGTAATAATGAATGTGAAACCATGGATTTGCCCTTGCGTTAACTATCGGTTTTAACAGTATGTGTAGCTGAAAGGGATTGTTTCATTGAGTGCAGTTGAAGTGGATATAATAACGAATGTGAAGCCACGGATCTGTACTTGCGTAAAATATCGGCATTCACAGTATGTGGAGTTGACAGGGTTTGCCTCTTTCAGTACATTTCAAGTGGATGCAATATTGAATCAAAAACCATGGATCTGTACTTGCGTAAACTATTGGTTTTCATAATATGCGTAGGTGCGTGGGATTCTTTCATTTAGTGCAGTTGAAGTGGATGTAATAATGAATGTGAAACCATGAATATGTACCTGCGTAAAATATTTTTTTTCACAGTATGTGGAGGTGACATGTTTTCCTTCGTTCAGTGCAGTAATTTAAATGAACTAATGAATGTGAAACCATGGATCTGTGCTTGTTATTTCTATCGGCAATCACAGTATTTGCAGGTGACAGCGATTGCTATATTGAGTGCAGTTGAAGTGGATGTAATAATGAATGTGAAACCATGGATCTGTACTAGCGTAATGTATTGGTTTTCACAGTATGTGGAGGTGGGGGTGATTGCTTCTTTGAGTGCAGTTATGTGGATGTACTAATAAATGTGAAACCATAAATCTGTACTTGCGTAAACTATTGGGTTTCACAGTATGTGGAGGTGACTGGTTTTGCTTATATGAGTGCAGTTATGTGGATGTACTAATAAATGTGAAACCATGGATCTGCACATGCGTAGTATTTCGGATATTACAGTAAGTTGAGGTGACAGGGTTCGCTTTTTTGAGTGCAGATAAAGTGGATGTAATAGTGAATGTGAAACCATGGATTTGCCCTTGCGTTAACTATCGGTTTTAACAGTATTTGTAGCTGAAGAGGATTGTTTCATTGAGTGCAGTTTAAGTGGATGTAATAATGAATGTGAAACCATGGATCTGTACTTGCGTAAAGTACTGGTTTTCACAGCATGTGGAGGTGACAGGGTTTGCTAATTTAAATGCAGTTAAGAGTGTGTACTAATAAATGTGTAAACATGGATATGCTCATGCGTAATATTTCGGATATTACAGTAAGTTGAGGTGACAGGGTTTGCTTATTTAAGTGCAGTTGAAGTGGATGTAATAATGTATATGAAACCATGGATCTGTACTTGCGTAAACTACTTGATTTCACAGCATGTGGAGGTGACAGGTTTTGCTTCTTTGAGTGCAGTTCAACTGGATGTAATAGTGAATGTGAAACCATCAATTGGCCCATGCGTTAACTATTGGTTTTAACAGTATGTGTAGCTGAAAAGGATTGTTTCATTGAGTGCAGTTGACGTGGATGTAATAACGAATGTGAAGCCACGGATCTGTACTTGCGTAAAATATCGGCATTCACAGTATGTGGAGTTGACAGGGTTTGCTTATTTCAGTACAGTTCAAGTGGATATAATAATGAATCTGAAACCATGGATCTGTACTTGGGTAAATTACTGGTTTTTACAGCATGTGGATGTGACAGGGTTTGCTTCTTTGAGTGCAGTTAAATGGATGTACTAATAAATGTGTAAACATGGATCTGCACATGCGTAATATTTCGGATATTACAGTAAGTTGAGGTGACAGGGTTTGCTTATTTCAGTACAGTTCAAGTGGATATAATAATGAATCTGAAACCATGGTTCTGTTCATGCGTAAACTATTGGATTTCACAGTATGTGATGGTGAGTAGGATTGCTTCTTTGAGTGCAGTTTAAGTGGATGTAATAATGAATGTGAAACCATTGATCTGTACTTACGTAAACTACTGGTTTTCACAGTATGTGAAGCTGACAGGGTTTGCTTATTTGAGTGCAGTTGAAGTGGATGTAATAATGAATGTGAAACCATGGATCTGCACATGCGCAATATTTCGGATATTACAGTAAGTTGAGGTGACTGGGTTTGCTTACTTGAGTGCAGTTTTAGTGGATGTAATAATGTATATGAAACCATGGATCTGTACTTGCGTAAACTACTGGTTTTCACAGCATGTGGAGGTGACAGGGTTTGCTTCTTTGAGTGCAGTTAAATGGATGTACTAATAAATGTGTAAACATAGATCTGCACATGCGTAATATTTCGGATATTACAGTAAGTTGAGGTGACAGGGTTTGCTTATTTCAGTACAGTTCAAGTGGATATAATAATGAATCTGAAACCATGGTTCTGTTCATGCGTAAACTATTGGTTTTCAAAGTATGTGGAGGTGGGTGTGATTGCTTCTTTGAGGGCAGTTAAAGTGGATGTAATAATGAATGTGAAACCATGGATCTTTACTTGCGTAAAGTATCGGCCTTCACAGTATGTGGAGGTGACAGGGTTTGCTTCTTTCAGTGCAGTTGAAGTAGATATAATAATGAATGTGAAACCATGGATCTGTACTTGCGTAAAGTATCGGCCTTCAAAGTATGTGGAGGTGACAGGGTTTGCTTCTTTGAGTGCAGTTAAATGGATGTACTAATAAATGTGTAAACATGGATCTGCACATGCGTAATATTTCGGATATTACAGTAAGTTGAGGTGACAGGGTTTGCTTCTTTCAGTACAGTTCAAGTGGATATAATAATGAATCTGAAACCATGGTTCTGTTCATGCGTAAACTATTGGTTTTCAAAGTATGTGGAGGTGGGTGTGATTGCTTCTTTGAGTGCAGTTTAAGTGGATGTAATAATGAATGTAAAACCATGGATCTGTACTTGCGTAATCTATTGGTTTTCACAGCGTGTGGAGGTGGGTGTGATTACTTTTTTGAGTGCAGTTAAAGTGGATGTAATTATGAATGTGAAACCATGAATTTGCCCTTGCGTTAACTATCGGTTTTAACAGTATTTGTAGCTGAAGAGGATTGTTTCATTGAGTGCAGTGGAAGTGGCTGTAATAACGAATGTGAAGCCACGGATCTGTACTTGCGTAAAATATCGGCATTCACAGTATGTGGAGTTGACAGGGTTTGCTTCTTTCAGTGCAGTTCAAGTGGATGTAATAATGAATCTGAAACCATGGATCTGTACTTGCGTAATCTATTGGTTTTCACAATATATGGAGGTGCGTGGGATTGTTTCAATTAGTGCAGTTGAAGTGGATGTAATTATGAATGTGAATCCATTGATCTGTACTTGCCTATAACACTGGTTTTCACAGTATGTGGAGGTGACAAAGTTTGATACTTTGAGTGCAGTTAAGTGGATGTACTAATAAATGTGCAACCATGGATCTGCACATGCGTAATATTTCGGATTTTACAGTAAGTTGAGGTGACTGGGTTTGCTTATTTGAGTACAGTTGAAGTGGATGTAATAATTAATGTGAAACCATGGATCTTTGCTTGCGTAAACTACTGGTTTTCACAGCATGTGGATGTGACAGAGTTCGCTTCTTTGAGTGCAGTTACAGTGGATGTAATAGTGAATGTGAAACCATGGAATTTCCCTTGCGTTAACTATCGGTTTTAACAGTATGTGTAGCTGAAAAGGATTGTTTCATTGAGTGCAGTTGAAGTGGATGTTATAATGAATGTGAAACCATGAATCTGTACTTGCGTAAAATATTTTTTTTCACAGTATGTGGATTTGACAGGGTTTGCTTATTTCAGTGCAGTAATGTAGATGAACTAATGAATGTGAAACCATGGATCTGTACTTGTTTATTCTATCGGCAATCACAGTATTTGCAGGTGACAGCGATTGCTATATTGAGTGCAGTTGAAGTGGATGTAATAATGAATGTGAAACCATGGATCTGTACAGGCGTAATCTATTGGTTTTCACAGTATGTGGAGGTGAGTAAAATTGCTTAATTTTGTGCAGTTTAAGTGGATGTAATAATGAATATGAAACCATAGTTCTGTACTTGCGTAAACTATTGGTTTTCACAGAATGTGGAGGTGAGTAGGATTGCTTCATTTTGTGCAGTTGAAGTGGATGTAATAATGAATGTGAAACCATAGTTCTGTACAGGCGTAAACGACTGGTTTTCGCGGTATATGGAGGTAACTAAGTTTGTTTAATTGAGTGCATTTTAAGTGGGTGTACTAATAAATGTGAAACTATGGATCTGCACATGCGAAATATTTCGGATATTACAGTATGCTGAGGTGACAGGGATTGCTTCTTTGAGTCCAGTTGAAGTTGATGTTATAATGAATGTGAAAAAAAAGTATACTCGCGTAAATTATTTGGTTTTCACATTATTTGGAGGTGAGTGGGCGTGCATCTTAGAGTGCAGTTGAGTTGGATGTAACAATAATTGTGAAACCGTAGATCTGTATTGCGTAATATGTTTGTTTTAACAGTTTTTGTATGTGAAAGCGTTTTCAGCATTGGGAGCAGATGAAATGGATGTAAAAATGAATGTGAAACCATGGATCTTCACTTGCGTAAATTATCGGCTTTCACAGTATGTGGAGTTAAGTTGCATTGATTTTTGAGTGCGGTTGAAGTGGATGTAATAATGAATGTGAACCAATGGATCTGTACTTGTTTATTCTATCGGCAATCACAGTATTTGCAGGTGACAGGGATTGCTTCATTGAGTACAGTTGAGGTGGATGTAATAATGAATGTGAAACCATCGATCTGTACTTGTTTATTCTATCGGCAATCACAGTATTTGCAGGTGACAGGGATTGCTTCATTGAGTGCAGTTGAAGTGGATGTAATAATGAATGTGAAACCATGGATCCTTACTTGCGTAAAATATCGGACTTCACAGTAAGTGGAGGTGACAGGGTTTGCTTCATTGAGTGCAAATGAAGAGTACGTAATTTTGAATATGAAACAATGGATCTGTACTTGTGTATAGTATCGGCATTCAGATTATTTTGAGTTTACATGGTTTGCTTCTTTGAGTGCAGTTTAATTGGATGTAACAAAGAATTTGAAACCTTTGATCTGTACTTATATATTCTGTCGTCATTCACAGTATATGTAGGTGAGAGTGTTTGCTTCTTTGAGTGCAGTTGAAGTGGATATAAAAATGAATGTGAAACCATGGAACTTTACTTGTGTAAAGTATCGGCCTTCACAGTATGTTTAGGTGACAGGGTTTGCTTCTTTGAGTGCAGTTGAAGTGGATGTAATAATGAATGTGAAACCATGGATCTGTACTTGCTTAAAGTATCGGCCTTCACAGTATGTGGAGGTGACAGGGTTTGCTTCTTTGAGTGCAGTTGAAGTGGATGTAATAATGAATGTGAAACTATGGATCTGTAATTGTGTAAACTATCGGCCTTCACAGTATTTTATGGTGACCGGTTATGATTATTTCAGTGCAGTTGAAGTGGATGTAATAATGAATGTGAAACCATGCATCTTTATTTGTGTAATCTATTGGATTTCACAGAATATGAATGTGACAGGGTTTGCTTCTTTGAGTGCAGTTGAAGTGGATGTAATAAAGAATGTGAAACCATGGATATGTACGTGTGTATAGTATCGGCATTCACAGTATTTTTATGTGACATGGTTTGCTTCTTTGGGGGCATTTGAAGTGGATGTAACATAGAATTTGAAACCATGGATCTCTACTTTTGTATTCTGTCGGTATTCACAGTATATGTAGGTGACAGTGTTTGATTCATTGAGTGCATTTGAAGTGGATGTAATAATGAATGTGAAACCATGGATCTGTACTTGTGTAATCTATTGGACTTCACAGGATATGTATGTGACAGTGTTTGCTTCTTTGAGTGCAGTTGAAGTGGATGTAATAATGAATGTGAAACCATATATCTTTACTTGCGTAATGTATCGGTCTTCACAGTTTGTGGGGGTGACAGGGTTTGCTTTATTGAGTCCATTTGTAGTGGATGTAATAATGAATGTGAAACCATGGATCTGTACTTGCGTAAACTACTGGATTTCACAGAATGTGGAGGTGACAGGGTTTGCTTATTTCAGTGCAGTAATGTAGATAAACCAATGAATGTGAAACCATGGATCTGTACTTGTTTATTCTATCGGCAATCACAGTATTTGCAGGTGACAGCGATTGCTATATTGAGTGCAGTTGAAGTGGATGTCATAATGAAAGTAAAACCATGGATCTGTACTTGCGTAAACTACTGGTTTTCACAGTATGTGGAGGTGACAGGGTTTGATACTTTGAGTGCAGTTAAGTGGATGTACTAATAAATGTGAAAACATGGATCTGCACATGCGTAATATTTCGGATATTACAGTAAGTTGAGGTGACAGGGTTCGCTTCTTTGAGTGCAGTTAAAGTGGATGTAATGGTGAACGTGTAACCATGGATTTGCACTTGCGTTAACTATCGGTTTTAACATTATGAGTAGGTGCGTGGGATTGTTTCATTGAGTGCAGTTGAAGTGGATGTAATAACGAATGTTAAGCCACGGATCTGTACTTGCGTGAAATATCGGCATTCACAGTATGTGGAGTTGACAGGGTTTGCTTCTTTCAGTACAGTTCAATTGGATGTAATAATGAATCTAAAACCATGGATCTGTACTTGCGTAATCTATTGGTTTTCACAATATATGGAGGTGCGTGGGATTGTTTCAATTAGTGCAGTTGAAGTGGATGTAATAATGAATGTGAAACCATGGATCTGTACTTGCGTAAACCACTGGTTTTCACAGTATGTGGAGGTGACTGGGTTTGCTTATTTGAGTGCAGTTAAGTAGATGTACTAATAAATGTGAAACCATGGATCTGCACATGCGTAATACTTCGGATATTACAGTAAGTTGAGGTGACTGGGTTTGCTTATTTGAGTGCAGTTGAAGTGGATGAAATAGTGAATGCGAAACCATGGAATTGCCCTTGCGTAAACTATTGGTTATCAAAGTACGTGGAGGTGAGTAGGATTGCTTCATTTAGTGCAGTTGAAGTGGATGTAATAACGAATGTTAAGCCACGGATCTGTACTTGCGTGAAGTATCGGCATTCACAGTATGTGGAGTTGACAGGGTTTGCTTCTTTCAGTACAGTTCAAGTGGATGTAATAATGAATCTGAAACCATGGATCTGTACTTGCGTAATCTATTGGTTTTCACAATATATGGAGGTGCGTGGGATTGTTTCAATTAGTGCAGTTGAAGTGGATGTAATAATGAATGTGAAACCATGGATGTGTACTTGCGTAAACCACTGGTTTTCACAGTATGTGGAGGTTACAGGGTTTGATACTTTGAGTGCAGTTAAGTGGATGTACTAATAAATGTGGAACCATGGATCTGCACATGCGTAATATTTCGGATTTTACAGTAAGTTGAGGTGACTGGGTTTGCTTATTTGAGTACAGTTGAAGTGGATGTAATATTTAATGTGAAACCATGGATCTGTACTTGCGTAAACTACTGGTTTTCACAGCATGTGGATGTGACAGGTTTCGCTTCTTTGAGTGCAGTTACAGTGGATGTAATAGTGAATGTGAAACCATGGATTTGCCTTTGCGTTAACTATCGGTTTTAACAGTATGTGTAGCTGAAAAGGATTGTTTCATTGAGTGCAGTTGAAGTGGATGTTATAATGAATGTGAAACCATGAATCTGTACCTGCGTAAAATATTTTTTTTCACAGTATGTGGATTTGACAGGGTTTGCTTATTTCAGTGCAGTAATGTAGATGAACTAATGAATGTGAAACCCATGGATCTGTACTTGTTTATTCTATCGGCAATCACAGTATTTGCAGGTGACAGCGATTGCTATATTGAGTGCAGTGAAGTGGATGTAATAATGAATGTGAAACCATGGATCTGTACAGGCGTAATCTATTGGTTTTCACAGTATGTGGAGGTGAGTAAAATTGCTTAATTTTGTGCAGTTTAAGTGGATGTAATAATGAATATGAAACCATAGTTCTGTACTTGCGTAAACTTTTGGTTTTCACAGAATGTGGAGGTGAGTAGGATTGCTTCATTTTGTGCAGTTGAAGTGGATGTAATAATGAATGTGAAACCATAGTTCTGTACAGGCGTAAACGGACTGGTTTCGCGGTATATGGAGGTAAACTAAGTTTGTTAATGAGTGATTTTAAAGTGGGTTGTATTAATGCGCTTTAGTCGTTTCTATATGTTTTATGGTTGTAAAAATATAGACGTCTAATAGGCTGCAAGTTTAGCAATGATTATGGGGGCAACGATGAGGTTAGAAATAGAGTAATAGGAAAGATGATTAAAACAGTTGATTGAGATCGAGAATGTCTTAACCAATCTGAGATGGTTGGGATCGTATTACGTATACCTTGTTCCTACTTGACACGATTTCTGATGTTAACGACTAACAGGTAAGACGGGGTGGAGGTTATGAAGTCAAGTGTAAAGATGTATCGAGTATGTAATTAATGAATGGAGGGGTGAGGATTATTTGACATAGAATGGTACAATCGTGGAAGGTTAATTCAGTCTTGGCTTCATTTTCACGAATTTCGTTTTAAAATTGTTTTATGCCTCCTTCCAACGAAACTAATTTTTCCCTGAGTTTATTCGCCAAGGATAATCGTTCGTACTAACAGGAACATTAATGTTATTTAACACTTGATGTTAGTCTGTATTGCTGTGATGGTGTTGTAGTAGATGGACACATACTCATAAGTAGCAGGTTCCACGTTGCCATTGCCGGATGTCCAAAGCCATTCCAAATCATTTAGGTATTTAGAAAACATCGAAAACTGACAGAACTGATAACTTCAGTAGGATCTGTGTCACTTAGCTTCTCAATCTGGATGAGATCAATCGAATTGTGGTCGCATGGAACTAGATACATGAATTTCATTCCTCAGCACTAAGGACCATAACAAAAAAGGACCAGTTAGTTACAACGCAATGATCAACAGTGTTACATTTCGACATAAGCGACATCTATAGCAAGTAAATATAAAAAAACTTATTCGACAAGCAATAACTTCGCCATCGCCTAAGTCGCGCAATCATCAGAGTACCAAGAGAAAGATGCTACATAGTACAATATGAAAAGGAATAAAGAACAGGTTACTGAACTAGCAGACTTTTTTTGGATCAAAAATCATATACTGAAAAATATGATATTAAAAAATGAAAGTGAAACGAATCACCTAAAAGGAACGATTGAGAACACGTGACAAACATGTCTACCCCATAGATCATATGGAGACACAATGACTGATACAGTCGATTTGGAAACCCATCCCGTGTACAAGAATACAAAGATTATGGACAACGTGTAAACAGATTTCAAATCACTTCAATTTCCAGTCTCAAAAATTAGAGTCATTGTTACACGATTGTGTCATTCGTAATTTTCATTGAGTTACATCAGTTTAAGTGTAAGAGGCACGTGATGGTTTACTAAGTTGTTGGTTAATTCTTCCTTGAATCCTTCTTCTATCAGATTTAAATACGCTGACTTGTACTCAACAGAATACAAACTCATTTAGCGAATGGACCATTAAAATTTCAGTCAGTGTATTCAGTCTCTGTCAGATAATGATAGGGGGAGTTAGTTTCAAATAAGTCACAGTAAGACCTTTCTGACAAAAGAAGATCAGTTAGTAACAAACAAATACACGTCATGTAGATATTCTGGCAAAACTACCTAAAACAACTAACCTCAAATTAATCAATAGAATTCGGTCAACAGAACTAGGAAATCAACAAACATGATATTGATTACTAATGATTGATCAATCGAGCCAGGGGACCTTAGGATTATATAGCATGCCACCCGACGGACTCATCTACAAAACGCGTTAACCATATTAAACAGTTGTGTGGTGTAAAATGGGACAGAAGAACAGAATCAATATCACTTTACTAGTAGCAAAGCAAACGTTTTTAATCCAGTACTAGACCAAAATAAAATGATGAATGAAGACTGACGGACTAGTGGACAATTAAAACTGTCTAAAACTAAGCTAGTCTCGTTAGGAATACCGAATTTACAATAATACTAAAATAGAGATGTATGCAAATAAATGATATAATACACCTAAGATAAATAGAATAAAAAAACACAAGAGCAGAAAATATTACTCTTCTTCATACAAGGGTCTTTAAGATGTTTCCAAAGTGTCACAATAGGTCAGTCAGTTACAACGTCGCAATTGGTACTGTGCGCCATTAGTTCAAGTTGCATACCACAATTAGCGATAGAGATTAAATGTCGGACAAATCCTAGAGTAGTGAAGGTACTAATAGAAAGAATTGTAGAGACGCAGATTTCAAAAAATATATATAATCACAAGTGAAACTAAATTTATGAATTCAGAGCTAGAATTAGGAGGAACGAGGACAAGAATGGATGGCACCTGCACATTGCCAAACGATTTTGAGCATATCACCCAAAGCTCTACATGGTTACGGATCATCACTCGGACCGCAAACTGTATGGTCTGACACCTGTAACATGACTTAGCCAATGTCAAGACTTCATAGACTGGTGAATGATGCTATTTGCAGCCCCTCGCTTTTTCCCGCTGACCCCTACACCAGACAGCATTGTTCGTCGAGTGGTAGACGGTGGTCGGTCGGGCATAAGTAAACACTGACCTAACAACTAGCTCAAATGTTGTCACAACATTAGTGCAATAAAGGAGAACAGGATGATAATAAAGAGGTAGCTTCTA
>JALJAT010000325.1:0-20678 GCA_034768735.1 Schistosoma mekongi | reverse complement strand
GTTAGAATGTTGTGCACCACCTTCTTCCCCATGTAGAGGTGATGGCGAAATGTTGTGGGTGTAAGTTGATTGGCAGTGATGAGTTGTGTAAGACGAAAGAGGGTAGAATGTTGTGCACACCTTCTTCCCCATGTAGAGGTGATGGCGAAATGTTGTGGGTGTAAGTGATTGGCGGTGATGAGTGTGTAGGACGAAAGAGGGTTAGAATGTTGTGCACCAACTTCTTCCCCATGTAGAGTGATGGCGAGATGTTGTGGTGTAAGTTGATGGCGGTGATGAGTTGTGTAGACGAAAGAGGGTAGAATGTTGTGCACCACCTTCTTCCCCATGTAGAGGTGATGGCGAAATGTTGTGGGTGTAAGTTGATTGGCGGTGATGAGTTGTGTAAGACGAAGGAGGGTAGAATGTGTGCACCACCTTCTCCCCATGTAGAGTGATGGCGAGATGTTGTGGTGTAAGTTGATTGGCAGTGATGAGTTGTGTAGACGAAAGAGGGTAGATGTTGTGCACCACTTCTTCCCCATGTAGAGGTTGATGGCGAGATGTTGTGGTGTAAGTTGATGGCGGTGATGAGTTGTGTAAGACGAAGGAGGGTAGAATGTTGTGCACCAACTTCTTCCCCATGTAGAGGTGAGGCGAGATGTTGTGGTGTAAGTTGATTGGCGGTGAGAGTTGTGTAGGACGAAAGAGGTAGAATGTTGTGCACCAACTTCTTCCCCATGTAGAGTGATGGCGAGATGTTGGGGTGTAAGTTGATTGGCAGTGATGAGTTGTGTAAGACGAAGGAGGGTTAGAATGTTGTGCACCAACTTCTTCCCCATGTAGAGGGATGGCGAGATGTTGTGTGTGTAAGTTGGTTGGCGGTGATGAGTTGTGTAGACGAAAGAGGGTTAGAATGTTGTGCACCACTTCTTCCCCATGTAGAGGGATGGCGAGATGTTGTGGGTGTAAGTTGATGGCGGTGATGAGTGTGTAGGACGAAAGAGGGTAGAATGTTGTGCACCACCTTCTCCCCATGTAGAGGGATGGCGAGATGTTGTGTGTGTAAGTTGATTGGCAGTGATGAGTTGTGTAAGACGAAGGAGGGTAGAATGTTGTGCACCACCTTCTTCCCCATGTAGAGGTGATTGCGAGATGTTGTGGTGTAAGTTGATGGCGGTGATGAGTTGTGTAGGACGAAAGAGGGTAGAATGTTGTGCACCAACTTCTTCCCCATGTAGAGGGATGGCGAGATGTTGTGGTGTAAGTTGATTGGCAGTGATGAGTTGTGTAGACGAAAGAGGGTAGATGTTGTGCACCAACTTCTTCCCCATGTAGAGGTGAGGCGAGATGTTGTGGGGTAAGTTGATTGGCGGTGAGAGTTGTGTAGGACGAAAGAGGGTTAGAATGTTGTGCACCAACTTCTTCCCCATGTAGAGGTGAGGCGAGATGTTGTGGTGTAAGTTGATGGCGGTGATGAGTGTGTAGGACGAAAGAGGGTAGAATGTTGTGCACACCTTCTTCCCCATGTAGAGGTGAGGCGAGATGTTGTGTGTGTAAGTGGTTGGCGGTGATGAGTTGTGTAGGACGAAGGAGGGTAGAATGTCGTGCACCAACTTCTTCCCCATGTAGAGGTGATGGCGAGATGTGTGTGTGTAAGTTGATGGCGGTGATGAGTGTGTAGGACGAAAGAGGTAGAATGTTGTGCACCACCTTCTCCCCATGTAGAGGTGATGCGAGATGTTGTGGGTGTAAGTTGATTGGCAGTGATGAGTTGTGTAAGACGAAGGAGGGTTAGAATGTTGTGCGACAACTTCTTCCCCATGTAGAGGTGATGGCGAGATGTTGTGGGTGTAAGTTGATGGCGGTGATGAGTTGTGTAGGACGAAAGAGGGTAGAATGTTGTGCACCACATTCTTCCCCATGTAGAGGTGGATGGCGAGATGTTGGTGTGTAAGTTGATTGGCGGTGAGAGTTGTGTGTGTAAGTTGGTTGGCGGTGATGAGTTGTGTAGGACCGAAAGAGGGTAGAATGTTGTGCACCACCTCTTCCCCATGTAGAGGTGATGGCGAGATGTTGTGTGTGTAAGTTGGTTGGCGGTGATGAGTTGGTAGGACGAAAGAGGGTTAGAATGTTGTGCACCACCTTCTCCCCATGTAGAGGTGATGGCGAGATGTTGTGTGTGTAAGTTGATTGCGGTGATGAGTTGTGTAGGACGAAAGAGGGTAGAATGTTGTGCACCAACTTCTTCCCCATGTAGAGTGATGGCGAGATGTGTGTGTGTAAGTTGATGGCGGTGATGAGTGTGTAGGACGAAGAGGGTAGAATGTTGTGCACACCTTCTTCCCCATGTAGAGGTTGATGGCGAGATGTTGGGGTGTAAGTTGATGGCGGTGATGAGTTGTGTAGGACGAAAGAGGGTTAGAATGTTGTGCACCAACTTCTTCCCCATGTGAGGTGATGGCGAGATGCTGTGTGTGTAAGTTGATGGCGGTGATGAGTTGTGTAGGACGAAAGAGGGTAGAATGTTGTTGCACCACCTTCTTCCCCATGTAGAGGTTGATGGCGAGATGCTGTGTGTGTAAGTTGATTGCGGTGATGAGTTGTGTAGGACGAAGAGGGTAGAATGTTGTGCACACCTTCTTCCCCATGTAGAGGTGATGGCGAGATGTTGTGTGTGTAAGTTGGTTGGCGGTGATGAGGTTGTGTAGGACGAAAGAGGGTTAGAATGTTGTGCACCACCTTCTTCCCAATGTAGAGGTGATGGCGAGATGTTGTGGGTTGTAAGTTGATTGGCGGTGATGAGGTTGTGTAGGACGAAGAGGGTAGAATGTTGTGCACCACCTTCTTCCCCATGTAGAGGTGAGGCGAGATGTTGTGGTTGTAAGTTGATTGGCGGTGATGAGTTGTGTAGGACCGAAAGAGGGTAGAATGTTGTGCACCACCTTCTTCCCCTGTAGAGGTGATGGCGAGATGTTGTGTGTGTAAGTTGATTGGCGGTGATGAGTTGGTAGGACGAAAGAGGGTAGAATGTTGTGCACCACCTTCTTCCCCATGTAGAGGTGATGGCGAGATGTTGTGTGTGTAAGTTGGTTGGCGGTGATGAGTTGTGTAAGACGAAGGAGGGTAGAATGTCGTGCACCAACTTCTTCCCCATGTAGAGGTGATGGCGAGATGTTGTGGGTTGTAAGTTGATTGGCGGTGATGAGTTGTGTAGGACGAAAGAGGGTAGAATGTTGTGCCCACCTTCTTCCCCAGTAGAGGTGATGGCGAGATGTTGTGGGTGTAAGTTGATTGGCGGTGATGAGTTGTGTAGGACGAAGGAGGGTAGAATGTTGGCACCACCTTCTTCCCCATGTAGAGTTGATGGCGAGATGTGTGGGTGTAAGTGATGGCGGTGATGAGTGTGTAGGACGAAGGAGGGTAGAATGTTGTGCACCACCTTCTTCCCCATGTAGAGGTGATTGGCGGTGAGAGTTGTGTAGGACGAAAGAGGGTAGATGTTGTGCACCACCTTCTTCCCCATGTAGAGGTTGATGGCGAGATGTGTGGGTGTAAGTGATGGCGGTGATGAGTGTGTAGGACGAAAGAGGGTAGAATGTTGTGCCCACCTTCTTCCCCAGTAGAGGTGATGGCGAGATGTTGTGTGTGTAAGTGGTTGGCGGTGATGAGTTGTGTAAGACGAAGGAGGGTAGAATGTCGTGCACCAACTTCTTCCCCATGTAGAGGTGTGGCGAGATGTTGTGGGTGTAAGTTGATTGCGGTGATGAGTTGTGTAAGACGAAGGAGGGTAGAATGTGTGCACCACCTTCTTCCCCATGTAGAGGTGATGGCGAGATGTTGTGGGTGTAAGTTGATTGGCAGTGATGAGTTGTGTAGGACGAAAGAGGGTTAGAATGTTGTGCACCACCTTCTTCCCCAGGTAGAGGTGATGGCGAGATGTGTGTGTGTAAGTTGATGGCGGTGATGAGTGTGTAGGACGAAGAGGGTAGAATGTTGGCACCACCTTCTTCCCCATGTAGAGGTGATGCGAGATGTTGTGGTGTAAGTTGATGGCGGTGATGAGTTGGTAGGACGAAAGAGGGTTAGAATGTTGTGCACCAACTTCTTCCCCATGTAGAGGTGATGGCGAGATGTTGTGTGTGTAAGTTGATTGGCGGTGATGAGTTGTGTAAGACGAAGGAGGGTAGAATGTTGTGCACACCTTCTTCCCCATGTAGAGGTGATGGCGAGATGTTGTGTGTGTAAGTGATTGGCGGTGAGAGTTGTGTAGGACGAAGAGGGTAGAATGTTGGCACCACCTTCTTCCCCATGTAGAGGTGATGGCGAGAGTTGTGTGTGTAAGTGATTGGCGGTGATGAGTGTGTAGGACGAAAGAGGGTAGAATGTGTGCACCACCTTCTTCCCCATGTAGAGGTGATGGCGAGATGTTGTGGGTGTAAGTTGATTGGCGGTGAGAGTTGTGTAGGACGAAGGAGGTAGAATGTTGTGCACCAACTTCTTCCCCATGTAGAGGTGATGGCGAGATGTTGTGGGTGTAAGTTGATTGGCGGTGATGAGTTGTGTAGGACGAAGAGGGTAGAATGTGTGCACCACCTTCTTCCCAATGTAGAGGTGATGGCGAGATGTTGTGGGTGTAAGTGATGGCGAGATGTTGTGGGTGTAAGTGATTGGCGGTGAGAGTTGTGTAGGACGAAGGAGGGTAGAATGTTGTGCACCACCTTCTTCCCCATGTAGAGGTGATGGCGAGATGTTGTGGGTTGTAAGTTGATTGGCAGTGATGAGTTGTGTAGGACGAAAGAGGGTAGAATGTTGTGCACCAACTTCTTCCCCATGTAGAGGTGATGCGAGATGTTGTGGGTTGTAAGTTGATTGGCAGTGATGAGTTGTGTAAGACGAAAGAGGGTTAGAATGTTGTGCACCACCTCTTCCCCATGTAGAGGTGATGGCGAGATGTGTGGGTGTAAGTTGATGGCGGTGATGAGTTGTGTAGGACGAAAGAGGGTTAGAATGTTGTGCACCACCTTCTTCCCCATGTAGAGGTGATGGCGAGATGTTGTGGGTGTAAGTGATGGCGGTGATGAGTTGTGTAGGACGAAGGAGGGTAGAATGTTGTGCACCACCTCTTCCCCATGTAGAGGTGATTGGCGGTGATGAGTTGTTGTAGGACGAAAGAGGTAGAATGTTGTGCACACCTTCTTCCCCATGTAGAGGTGATTGCGAGATGTTGTGGTGTAAGTTGATGGCGGTGATGAGTTGTGTAAGACGAAAGAGGGTAGAAGTTGTGCACCACCTTCTTCCCAATGTAGAGGTGATGGCGAGATGTTGTGGGTTGTAAGTTGATTGGCGGTGATGAGTGTGTAGGACGAAGAGGGTAGAATGTCGTGCACCAACTTCTTCCCCATGTAGAGGTGATGGCGAGATGCTGTGTGTGTAAGTTGATTGCGGTGATGAGTTGGTAGGACGAAAGAGGTAGAATGTTGTGCACACCTTCTTCCCCATGTAGAGGTGATGGCGAGATGTTGTGTGTGTAAGTGATTGGCGGTGAGAGTTGTGTAGGACGAAAGAGGGTAGAATGTTGTGCACCACCTTCTTCCCCATGTAGAGGTGATGGCGAGATGTTGTGTGTGTAAGTGATTGGCGGTGATGAGTTGGTAGGACGAAAGAGGGTAGAATGTGTGCACCACCTTCTTCCCCATGTAGAGGTGAGGCGAGATGTTGTGGTGTAAGTTGATGGCGGTGATGAGTTGTGTAGACGAAAGAGGGTAGAATGTGTGCACCACCTTCTTCCCCATGTAGAGGTGATGGCGAGATGTTGTGTGTGTAAGGTGATGGCGAGATGTTGGGGTGTAAGTTGATGGCGGTGATGAGTGGTGTAGGACGAAAGAGGGTAGAATGTTGGCACCACCTTCTTCCCCAGGTAGAGGTGATGGCGAGATGTTGTGGTTGTAAGTTGATTGGCGGTGATGAGTTGTGTAGGACGAAAGAGGGTTAGAATGTTGTGCACCACTTCTTCCCCATGTAGAGGTTGATGGCGAGATGTTGTGTGTGTAAGTTGATGGCGAGATGTGTGGGTGTAAGTGATTGGCGGTGATGAGTTGTGTAGGACGAAAGAGGGTAGAATGTTGTGCACCACCTTCTTCCCCATGTAGAGGTGAGGCGAGATGTTGTGGGTGTAAGTTGATGGCGGTGATGAGTTGTGTAAGAGGAAGGAGGGTAGAATGTTGGCACCACCTTCTTCCCCATGTAGAGGTGATGGCGAGAGTTGTGTGTGTAAGTGATTGGCGGTGATGAGTGTGTAGGACGAAGGAGGGTAGAATGTTGTGCACACCTTCTTCCCCATGTAGAGGTGCTGGCGAGATGTTGTGTGTGTAAGTTGGTTGGCGGTGATGAGTTGTGTAGGACGAAAGAGGGTAGAATGTTGGCACCACCTTCTTCCCCATGTAGAGGTGATGGCGAGAGTTGTGTGTGTAAGTGGTTGGCGGTGATGAGTTGTGTAAGACGAAGGAGGGTAGAATGTTGGCACCACCTTCTTCCCCATGTAGAGGTGATGGCGAGAGTTGTGTGTGTAAGTGATTGGCGGTGATGAGTGGTGTAGGACGAAAGAGGGTAGAATGTCGTGCACCAACTTCTTCCCCATGTAGAGGTGATGGCGAGATGTGTGTGTGTAAGTTGATTGGCGGTGATGAGTTGTGTAAGACGAAGGAGGGTAGAATGTTGTGCGACAACTTCTTCCCCATGTAGAGGTGATGGCGAGATGTTGTGGGTGTAAGTTGATTGGCGGTGATGAGTTGTGTAAGACGAAAGAGGGTTAGAATGTTGTGCACCAACTTCTTCCCCATGTAGAGTGATGGCGAGATGTGTGGGTGTAAGTTGATGGCGGTGATGAGTTGTGTAAGAGGAAGGAGGGTAGAATGTTGTGCGACAACTTCTTCCCCATGTAGAGGTGATGGCGAGATGTTGTGGGTGTAAGTTGATTGGCGGTGATGAGTTGTGTAGGACGAAAGAGGGTAGAATGTTGTGCACCACCTTCTTCCCCATGTAGAGGTGATTGCGAGATGTTGTGGGTGTAAGTGATTGGCGGTGAGAGTTGTGTGTGTAAGTTGATGGCGGTGATGAGTGTGTAGGACGAAGGAGGGTAGAATGTTGTGCACACCTTCTTCCCAATGTAGAGGTGATGGCGAGATGTTGTGAAAGCAAGTTGATTGGCGGTGATGAGTTGTGTAGGACGAAGGAGGGTAGAATGTTGTGCACCACCTTCTTCCACATGTAGAGGTGATGGCGAGATGTTGTGGTGTAAGTTGGTTGGCGGTGATGAGTTGTGTAGGACGAAGGAGGGTAGAATGTTGTGCACCACATTCTTCCCCATGTAGAGTGATGGCGAGATGTTGTGGTGTAAGTTGATTGGCAGTGATGAGTTGTGTAAGACGAAGGAGGGTAGAATGTTGTGCACCACCTTCTTCCCCAGGTAGAGGTGATGGCGAGATGTTGTGGGTGTAAGTTGATTGGCCGGTGATGAGTTGTGTAGGACGAAGAGGGTAGAATGTTGGCACCACCTTCTTCCCCATGTAGAGGTGATGCGAGATGTTGTGGTGTAAGTTGATGGCGGTGATGAGTGTGTAGGACGAAAGAGGGTAGATGTTGTGCACCACTTCTTCCCCATGTAGAGGTGAGGCGAGATGTTGTGGGTGTAAGTTGATTGGCGGTGATGAGTTGTGTAAGACGAAGGAGGGTTAGAATGTTGTGCGACAACTTCTTCCCCATGTAGAGGTGATGGCGAGATGTTGTGGGTGTAAGTTGATTGGCGGTGAGAGTTGTGTGTGTAAGTTGGTGGCGGTGATGAGTGGTGTAGGACGAAAGAGGGTAGAATGTCGTGCACCAACTTCTTCCCCATGTAGAGTTGATGGCGGTGATGAGTTGGTAGGACGAAAGAGGGTAGATGTTGTGCACCACTTCTTCCCCATGTAGAGGTGATGCGAGATGTTGTGGTGTAAGTTGATTGGCGGTGATGAGTTGTGTAGGACGAAGGAGGGTTAGAATGTTGTGCACCAACTTCTTCCCCATGTAGAGGTGATGGCGAGATGTTGTGTGTTGTAAGTTGATTGGCGGTGATGAGTTGTGTAAGACGAAGGAGGGTTAGAATGTTGTGCACCACCTCTTCCCCATGTAGAGGTGATGGCGAGATGTTGTGGTTGTAAGTTGATTGGCGGTGATGAGTTGTGTAAGACGAAGGAGGTAGAATGTTGTGTGTGTAAGTGATTGGCGGTGAGAGTTGTGTAGGACGAAAGAGGTAGAATGTTGTGCACCACTTCTTCCCCATGTAGAGGTGATGGCGAGATGTTGTGGGTGTAAGTGATTGGCGGTGATGAGTTGTGTTAGGACGAAAGAGGTAGAATGTTGTGCACCACCTTCTTCCCCATGTAGAGGTGATGGCGAGATGTTGTGGTTGTAAGTTGATTGGCGGTGATGAGTTGTGTAGGACGAAGGAGGGTAGAATGTTGTGCACCACATTCTTCCCCATGTAGAGGTGATGGCGAGATGTTGTGTGTGTAAGTTGATTGGCGGTGATGAGTTGTGTAAGACGAAGGAGGGTTAGAATGTTGTGCACACCTTCTTCCCCATGTAGAGGTGATGGCGAGATGTTGTGTGTGTAAGTTGATGGCGGTGATGAGTTGTGTAGGACGAAAGAGGGTTAGAATGTTGTGCACCACCTTCTCCCCATGTAGAGGTGGATGGCGAGATGTTGTGGTGTAAGTTGATTGGCGGTGATGAGTGTGTAAGACGAAGGAGGGTAGAATGTCGTGCACCAACTTCTTCCCCATGTAGAGGTGATGGCGAGATGTTGTGTGTTGTAAGTTGATTGGCGGTGATGAGTTGTGTAGGACGAAGGAGGGTAGAATGTTGTGCACCACCTTCTTCCCCATGTAGAGGTGATTGCGAGATGTTGTGGGTGTAGTTGATTGGCGGTGATGAGTTGTGTAGGACGAAAGAGGGTAGATGTTGTGCACCAACTTCTTCCCCATGTAGAGGTGATGGCGAGATGTTGTGTGTGTAAGTTGATTGGCGGTGATGAGTTGTGTAGGACGAAGGAGGGTAGAATGTGTGCACCACCTTCTTCCCCATGTAGAGGTGAGGCGAGATGTTGTGGTGTAAGTTGATTGGCGGTGATGAGTTGTGTAGGACGAAAGAGGGTAGAATGTTGTGCACCACCTTCTTCCCCATGTAGAGGTGATGGCGAGATGTTGTGTGTGTAAGTGATTGGCGGTGAGAGTTGTGTGTGTAAGTTGGTTGGCGGTGATGAGTTGTGTAGGACGAAGGAGGGTAGAATGTTGTGCACCACCTTCTTCCCCATGTAGAGTTGATGGCGGTGATGAGTGTGTAGGACGAAAGAGGTAGAATGTTGTTGCACCACCTTCTCCCCATGTAGAGTTGATGGCGAGATGTGTGTGTGTAAGTGGTTGGCGGTGATGAGTTGTGTAGGACGAAAGAGGGTAGAATGTTGGCACCACCTTCTTCCCCATGTAGAGGTGAGGCGAGATGTTGTGTGTTGTAAGTTGATTGGCGGGATGAGTTGTGTAGGACGAAGGAGGGTAGAATGTTGTGCACCACTTCTTCCCCATGTAGAGGTGATTGCGAGATGTTGTGGGTGTAAGTTGATTGGCGGTTGATGAGTTGTGTAGGACGAAGGAGGGTAGAATGTTGTGCACCACCTTCTTCCCCATGTAGAGGTGATGGCGAGATGTGTGGGTGTAAGTTGATTGGCGGTGATGAGTGTGTAGGACGAAGGAGGGTAGAATGTTGTGCACCAACTTCTTCCCCATGTAGAGGTGCTGGCGAGATGTTGTGGGTGTAAGTTGATTGGCGGTGATGAGTGTGTAAGACGAAGGAGGGTAGAATGTTGTGCACCACCTTCTTCCCCATGTAGAGGTGATGGCGAGATGTTGTGGGTGTAAGTTGATTGGCGGTGATGAGTGTGTAGGACGAAGGAGGGTAGAATGTTGTGCACCACCTTCTTCACCATGTAGAGGTGATTGCGAGATGTTGTGTGTTGTAAGTTGATTGGCGGTGATGAGTTGTGTAGACGAAGGAGGGTTAGAATGTTGTGCACCACTTCTTCCCCATGTAGAGGTGGATGGCGAGATGTTGTGTGTGTAAGTTGATTGGCGGTGAGAGTTGTGTAGGACGAAGGAGGGTAGAATGTTGTGCACAACCTTCTTCCCCATGTAGAGGTGATGGCGAGATGTGTGGGTGTAAGTTGATTGGCGGTGTGAGTTGTGTAGGACGAAGGAGGGTTAGAATGTTGTGCACCAACTTCTTCCCCATGTAGAGGTGATGGCGAGATGTGTGTGTGTAAGTTGATTGGCGGTGATGAGTTGTGTAGGACGAAGAGGGTAGAATGTTGGCACCACCTTCTTCCCCATGTAGAGGTGATGCGAGATGTTGTGGTGTAAGTTGATTGGCAGTGATGAGTTGTGTAGACGAAAGAGGGTAGAATGTTGTGCACCAACTTCTTCCCCATGTAGAGGTGCTGGCGAGATGTTGTGGTGTAAGTTGATGGCGGTGATGAGTTGTGTTAGGACGAAAGAGGGTAGAATGTTGTTGCACCACCTTCTTCCCCATGTAGAGTGATGGCGAGATGTTGTGGGTGTAAGTTGATTGGCGGTGATGAGTTGTGTAAGACGAAGGAGAGTAGAATGTTGTGCACCAACTTCTTCCCCATGTAGAGGGATGGCGAGATGTTGTGGGTGTAAGTTGATTGGCGGTGATGAGTTGTGTAAGAGGAAGGAGGGTAGAATGTTGGGCACCACCTTCTTCCCCATGTAGAGGTGATGGCGAGATGTTGTGGTGTAAGTTGATTGGCGGTGATGAGTTGTGTAGGACGAAAGAGGGTAGAATGTTGTGCACCACCTCTTCCCCATGTAGAGGTGATTGCGAGATGTTGTGGGTTGTAAGTTGATTGGCGGTGATGAGTTGTGTAGGACGAAGGAGGTAGAATGTTGTGCGACAACTTCTTCCCCATGTAGAGGTGATGGCGAGATGTTGGGGTGTAAGTTGATGGCGGTGATGAGTTGGGTAGGACGAAAGAGGGTAGAATGTTGGCACCACCTTCTTCCCCATGTAGAGGTGATTGCGAGATGTTGTGGGTTGTAAGTTGATTGGCGGTGATGAGTTGTTGTAGGACGAAAGAGGGTTAGAATGTTGTGCACCAACTTCTTCCCCATGTAGAGGTGATGGCGAGATGTTGTGGGTTGTAAGTTGATTGGCGGTGATGAGTTGGGTAGGACGAAAGAGGGTAGAATGTTGTGCACCAACTTCTTCCCCATGTAAGAGGTGATGGCGAGATGTTTGTGGGTTTGAAGTTGATTGGCCGGGTAAGTAGTTGTTGTAGCGTACGAAGGAGGTAGAATGATTGTGCACCACCTACTCTCCCCAGTGTAGAGGTTGATTGCGATGATGTTGAGGGGTGTAAGTTGAGTGGCGGTGATGAGTTGTTGTCAGGACGAAAGGAGGGTAGAATGTTGTGCACCACCTTCTTCCCCATGTAGAGGTGATGGCGAGATGTTTGTGGTGTAAGTTGATTGGCGGTGATGAGTTGTGTAGGACGACGGAGGGTGACTGTTGTGCACCAACTTCTTCCCCATGTAGAGGTGATGGCGAGATGTTGGGGTGTAAGTTGATTGGCGGTGATGAGTTGTGTAGGACGAAGGAGGTAGAATGTGTGCACCACTTCTTCCCCATTGTAGAGGTGATGGCGAGAGTTGTGGGTGTAAGTTGATTGGCGGTGATGAGTTGTGTAAGACGAAAGAGGGTTAGAATGTTGTGCACACCTTCTTCCCCATGTAGAGGTGATTGCGAGATGTTGTGGGTGTAAGTTGATTGGCGGTTGATGAGTTGTGTAGACGAAGGAGGGTTAGAATGTTGTGCACCACCTTCTTCCCAATGTAGAGGTGATGGCGAGATGTTGTGGGTTGTAAGTTGATTGGCGGTGATGAGTTGTGTAGGACGAAAGAGGGTAGAATGTTGTGCACCACCTTCTTCCCTAATGTAGAGGTGATTGCGAGATGATGTGGGTGTAAGTGATTGGCGGTGATGAGTTGTGTAAGAGGAAGGAGGGTAGAATGTTGTGCACCACCTTCTTCCCCATGTAGAGGTGATGGCGAGATGTTGTGGGTGTAAGTTGATTGGCGGTTGATGAGTTGTGTAAGAGGAAGGAGGGTAGAATGTTGTGCACCACCTTCTCCCCATGTAGAGGTGATTGGCGGTGAGAGTTGTGTAGGACGAAAGAGGGTAGATGTTGTGCACCACCTCTTCCCCATGTAAGGTGATGGCGAGTGTTGTGTGTGTAAGTTGATTGGCGTGATGAGTTGTGTAGGACGAAGAGGGTAGAATGTTGTGCACCACCTTCTTCCCAATGTAGAGGTGATGGCGAGATGTGTGGGTGTAAGTTGATTGGCGGTGATGAGTTGTGTAAGAGGAAGGAGGGTAGAATGTTGTGCACCAACTTCTTCCCCATGTAGAGGTGATGGCGAGATGTGTGGGTGTAAGTGATTGGCGGTGATGAGTTGTGTAAGACGAAGGAGGGTTAGAATGTTGTGCACCACCTTCTCCCCATGTAGAGTTGATGGCGAGATGTTGTGGGTGTAAGTTGATTGGCGGTGATGAGTTGTGTAGGACGAAGGAGGGTTAGAATGTTGTGCACCACCTTCTTCCCCATGTAGAGGTGATTGGCGGTGATGAGTGTGTAGGACGAAGAGGGTAGAATGTTGGCACCACCTTCTTCCCCATGTAGAGTTGATGGCGAGATGTGTGGGTGTAAGTGATTGGCGGTGAGAGTTGTGTAGGACGAAGGAGGGTAGAATGTTGTGCACCAACTTCTTCCCCATGTAGAGGTGATGGCGAGATGTTGTGGGTGTAAGTTGATTGGCGGTGATGAGTTGTGTAAGAGGAAGGAGGGTAGAATGTTGTGCGACAACTTCTTCCCCATGTAGAGGTGATGGCGAGATGTTGGGGTGTAAGTTGATTGGCGTGATGAGTTGTGTAAGACGAAGGAGGGTTAGAATGTTGTGCGACAACTTCTTCCCCATGTAGAGGTGATGGCGAGATGTTGTGGTGTAAGTTGATTGGCGGTGATGAGTTGTGTAAGAGGAAGGAGGGTAGAATGTCGTGCACCAACTTCTTCCCCATGTAGAGGTGATGGCGAGATGTTGGGGTGTAAGTTGATTGGCGTGATGAGTTGTGTAAGACGAAGGAGGGTTAGAATGTTGTGCACCAACTTCTTCCCCATGTAGAGGTGATGGCGAGATGTTGTGGTGTAAGTTGATTGGCGGTGATGAGTTGTGTAGGACGAAGGAGGGTAGAATGTCGTGCACCAACTTCTTCCCCATGTAGAGGTGATGGCGAGATGTTGTGGGTGTAAGTTGATGGCGAGATGTTGTGTGTGTAAGTGATTGGCGGTGAGAGTTGTGTAGGACGAAGAGGGTAGAATGTTGTGCACCAACTTCTTCCCCATGTAGAGGTGATGGCGAGGATGTTGTGGGTGTAAGTGATTGGCGGTGATGAGTGTGTAAGACGAAGGAGGGTAGAATGTCGTGCACCAACTTCTTCCCCATGTAGAGGTTGATGGCGAGATGTTGTGTGTGTAAGTTGATTGGCGGTGATGAGTTGTGTAAGACGAAGGAGGGTTAGAATGTTGTGCACCACCTTCTTCCCAATGTAGAGGTGATGGCGAGATGTTGTGGGTTGTAAGTTGATTGGCGTGATGAGTTGTGTAAGACGAAGGAGGGTAGAATGTTGTGCACCACCTTCTTCCCATGTAGAGGTGATGGCGAGATGTTGTGGGTGTAAGTTGATTGGCGGTGATGAGTTGTGTAAGGACGAAGGAGGGTAGAATGTTGTGCACCAACTTCTTCCCCATGTAGAGGTGATGGCGAGATGTTGTGGGTGTAAGTTGATTGGCGGTGATGAGTTGTGTAAGACGAAGGAGGGTAGAATGTGTGCACAACCTTCTTCCCCATGTAGAGGTGATGGCGAGATGT
Organism: Schistosoma mekongi; assembly: GCA_034768735.1. Taxonomy (NCBI): domain Eukaryota; kingdom Metazoa; phylum Platyhelminthes; class Trematoda; order Strigeidida; family Schistosomatidae; genus Schistosoma; species Schistosoma mekongi. The sequence goes on along the minus strand of JALJAT010000325.1, from coordinate 6,663 downwards.
TGTGGGTGTAAGTTGATTGGCGGTGATGAGTTGTGTAGACGAAGGAGGGTAGAATGTTGTGCCCAACTTCTTCCCCATGTAGAGGTGATGGCGAGATGTTGTGGGTGTAAGTTGATTGGCGGTGATGAGTTGTGTAAGACGAAGGAGGGTAGAATGTTGTGCACCAACTTCTTCCCCATGTAGAGGTGATGGCGAGATGTTGTGGTTGTAAGTTGATTGGCGGTGATGAGTTGTGTAAGACGAAGGAGGGTTAGAAATGTGTGCACCACCTTCTTCCCCATGTAGAGGTGATGGCGAGAGGTGTGGGTGTAAGTTGATTGGCGGTGATGAGATTGTGTAAGACGGACGGAGAGTAGAATGTTGTGCACCACCTTACTTCCCCATGTAGCGGTGATGGCGAGATGTTGTGGGTGTAAGTGATTGGCGGTGATGAGTTGTGTAGACGAAGGAGGGTAGAATGTTGGCACCAACTCTTCCCCATGTAGAGGTGATGGCGAGATGTTGTGGGTGTAAGTTGATTGGCGGTGATGAGAGTTGTGTAAGACGAAGGAGGGTAGAAATGTTGTGCGACACTTCGTTCCCATGTAGAGGTGATGGCGAGGATGTTGTGGGTGTAAGTTGATTGGCGGTGATGAGTTGTGTAAGACGAAGGAGGGTAGAATGTCGTGCACACATTCTTCCCCATGTAGAGGTGATGGCGAGATGTTGTGGTTGTAAGTGATATTTGCGGTGATGAGTTGTGTAGGACGAAGGAGGATAGAATGTTGTGCACCACCTTCTTCCCCATGTAGAGGTGATGGCGAGATGTTGTGGGTGTAAGTTGATTGGCGGTGATGAGTTGTGTAAGACGAAGGAGGGTAGAATGTTGTGCGACAACTTCTTCCCCATGTAGAGGTGATGGCGAGATGTTGGGGTGTAAGTTGATTGGCAGGTGATGAGTTGTGTAAGACGAAGGAGGGTAGAATGTTGTGCGACAACTTCTTCCCCATGTAGAGGTGATGGCGAGATGTTGTGGGTGTAAGTTGATTGGCGGTGATGAGTTGTGTAAGACGAAGGAGGGTAGAATGTCGTGCACCAACTTCTTCCCCATGTAGAGGTGATGGCGAGATGTTGTGGGTGTAAGTTGATTGGCGGTGATGAGTTGTGTAAGACGAAGGAGGGTAGAATGTCGTGCACCACCTTCTTCCCCATGTAGAGGTGATGGCGAGATGTTGTGGGTTGTAAGTTGATGGCGGTGATTGAGTTGTGTAAGAGGAAGGAGGGTAGAATGTTGTGCGACAACTTCTTCCCCATGTAGAGGTGGATGGCGAGATGTTGTGGGTGTAGGTTGATTGGCGGTGATGAGTTGTGTAGGACGAAGGAGGGTAGAATGTCGTGCACCAACTTCTTCCCCATGTAGAGGTGATGGCGAGATGTTGGGGTGTAAGTTGATTGGCGGTGATGAGTTGTGTAAGACGGAATGAGGGTAGAATGTTCGTGCACCAACTTCTTCCCCATGTAGAGGTGATGGCGAGATGGTTGTGGGTGTAAGGTTGATTGGCAGGTGATGAGTTGTGTAAGACGAAGGAGGTTAGAATGTTGTGCGACAACTTCTTCCCCATGTAGAGGTGATGGCGAGATGTTGTGGGTGTAAGTTGATTGGCGGTGATGAGTTGTGTAAGACCGAAGGAGGTTAGATAGTTCGTTGCACCAACTTCTTCCCCATGTAGAGGTGATGGCGAGATGTTGTGGTGTATAGTTGATTGGCGGTGATGAGTGTGTAAGGACGAAGGAGGGTAGAATGTCGTGCACCAACTTCTTCCCCATGTAGAGTGATGGCGAGATGTTGTGGGTGTAAGTGATTGGCGGTGATGAGTTGTGTAAGACGAAGGGGGTAGAATGTCGTGCTACCAACTTCTTCCCCATGTAGAGGTGATGGCGAGATGTTGTGGGTTGTAAGTTGATTGGCGGTGATGAGTTGTGTAAGGACGAAGGAGGGTAGAATGTCGTGCACCAACTTCTTCCCCATGTAGAGGTGATGGCGAGATGTTGTGGGTGTAAGTTGATTGGCGGTGATGAGTTGTGTAAGGACGAAGGAGGGTAGAATGATGTGCACCACCTTCTTCCCCATGTAGAGGTGATGGCGAGATGTTGTGGTGTGTAAGTGATTGGCGGTGATGAGTTGTGTAAGACGAAGGAGGTAGACTAGTTGTGCGACAACTTCTTCCCATGTAAGAGGTGATGGCGAGATGTTGTGGGTGTAAGTTGATTGGCGGTGATGAGTTGTGTAAGACGAAGGAGGGTAGAATGTTGTGCGACAACTTCTTCCCCATGTAGAGGTGATGGCGAGATGTTGGGTGTAAGTTGATTGGCGGTAGATGAGTTGTGTAGGACGAAGAGGTGTAGAATGTTGTGCACCAACTTCTTCCCCATGTAGAGTGATGGCGAGATGTTGTGGGTGTAAGTTGATTGGCGGTGATGAGTTGTGTAGACGAAGGAGGGTAGAATGTTGTGCACCAGCTTCTCCCATGTAGAGGTGATGGCGAGATGTTGTGGGTGTAAGTTGATTGGCGGTGATGAGTTGTGTAAGACGAAGGAGGGTAGAATGTTGTGCGACAACTTCTTCCCCATGTAGAGGTGATGGCGAGATGTTGTGGGTGTAAGTTGATGGCGGTGATGAGATGTGTAAGACGAAGGAGGGTAGAATGTTGTGCACCACCTTCTTCCCCATGTAGAGTTGATGGCGAGATGTTGTGGGTGTAAGTTGATTGGCGGTGATGAGTTGTGTAAGACGAAGGAGGGTAGAATGTTGTGCACCAACTTCTTCCCCATGTAGAGGTGATGGCGAGATGTTGTGGGTGTAAGTTGATTGGCGGTGATGAGTTGTGTAAGACGAAGGAGGGTAGAATGTTGTGCACAACTTCTTCCCCATGTAGAGGTGATGGCGAGATGTTGTGGGTGTAAGTTGATTGGCGGTGATGAGTTGTGTAGGACGAAGGAGGGTAGAATGTGTGCACCACCTTCTTCCCCATGTAGAGGTGATGGCGAGATGTTGTGGTGTAAGTTGATTGGCGGTGATGAGTTGTGTAAGACGAAGGAGGGTAGAATGTTGTGCACCACCTTCTTCCCCATGTAGAGGTGATGGCGAGATGTTGTGGTTGTAAGTTGATTGGCAGTGATGAGTTGTGTAAGACGAAGGAGGGTAGAATGTTGTGCGACAACTTCTTCCCCATGTAGAGGTGATGGCGAGATGTTGTGGTGTAAGTTGATTGGCGGTGATGAGTTGTGTAAGACGAAGGAGGGTAGAATGTCGTGCACCAACTTCTTCCCCATGTAGAGGTGATGGCGAGATGTTGTGGGTGTAAGTGATTGGCGGTGATGAGTTGTGTAAGACGACGGAGGGTAGAATGTTGTGCACCACCTTCTTCCCCATGTAGAGGTGATGGCGAGATGTTGTGGTGTAAGTTGATTGGCAGGTGATGAGTTGTGTAAGACGAAGGAGGGTAGAATGTTGTGCGACCAACTTCTTCCCCATGTAGAGGTGATGGCGAGATGTTGTGGGTGTAAGTTGATTGGCGGTGATGAGTTGTGTAGACGAAGGAGGTAGAATGTTGTGCACCAACTTCTTCCCCATGTAGAGGTGATGGCGAGATGTTGTGGTGTGTAAGTTGATTGGTTCGGTGATGAGTTGTGTAAGACGAAGGAGGGTAGATTGTCGTGCACCAACTTCTTCCCCATGTAGAGGTGATGGCGAGATGTTGTGGGTGTAAGTTGATTGGCGGTGATGAGTTGTGTAAGACGAAGGAGGGTAGAATGTCGTGCACCAACTTCTTCCCCATGTAGAGGTGATGGCGAGATGTTGTGGGTGTAAGTTGATTGGCGGTGATGAGTTGTGTAAGGACGACGGAGGGTAGAATGTTCGTGCACCAACTTCTTCCCCATGTAGAGGTGATGGCGAGATGTTGTGGGTGTAAGTTGATTGGCGGTGTTGAGTTGTGTAAGACGAAGGAGGGTAGAATGTTGTGCGACAACTTCTTCCCCATGTAGAGGTGATTGCGAGATGTTGTGGGTGTAGGTTGATTGGCGGTGATGAGTTGTGTAGGACGAAGGAGGGTAGAATGTCGTGCACCACTTCTTCCCCATGTAGAGGTGATGGCGAGATGTTGTGGGTTGTAAGTTGATTGGCGGTGATGAGTTGTGTAGACGAAGGAGGGTTAGAATGTTGTGCACCAACTTCTTCCCCATGTAGAGGTGATGGCGAGATGTGTGGGTGTAAGTGATTGGCGGTGAGAGTTGTGTAAGACGAAGGAGGGTAGAATGTTGTGCACCAACTTCTTCCCCATGTAGGGTGATGGCGAGATGTTGTGGGTTGTAAGTTGATTGGCGGTGATGAGTTGTGTAAGAGGAAGGAGGGTAGAATGTTGTGCGACAACTTCTTCCCCATTTAGAGGTGATGGCGAGATGTTGTGGTGTAAGTTGATTGGCGGTGATGAGTGTGTAAGACGAGGAGGGTAGAATGTCGTGCACCAACTTCTTCCCCATGTAGAGGTGATGGCGAGATGTGTGGGTGTAAGTTGATTGGCGGTGATGAGTTGTGTAAGACGAAGGAGGGTAGAATGTTGTGCGACAACTTCTTCCCCATTTAGAGGTGATGGCGAGATGTTGTGGGTTGTAAGTTGATTGGCGGTGATGAGTTGTGTAAGAGGAAGGAGGGTAGAATGTCGTGCACCAACTTCTTCCCCATGTAGAGTGATGGCGAGAGTTGTGTGTGTAAGTTGATTGGCAGTGATGAGTTGTGTAGACGAAGGAGGTAGAATGTTGTGCGACAACTTCTTCCCCATGTAGAGGTGATGCGAGATGTTGTGGGTGTAAGTGATTGGCGGTGATGAGTGTGTAAGACGAAGGAGGGTAGAATGTCGTGCACCAACTTCTTCCCCATGTAGAGGGATGGCGAGATGTGTGGGTGTAAGTTGATTGGCGGTGATGAGTTGTGTAAGAGGAAGGAGGTAGAATGTTGTGCACCACCTTCTTCCCCATGTAGAGTGATGGCGAGATGTTGTGGGTGTAAGTTGATTGGCGGTTGATGAGTTGTGTAAGAGGAAGGAGGGTAGAATGTTTTGCACCACCTTCTTCCCCATGTAGAAGGTGATGGCGAGAGGTTGTGGGTGTAAGTGATTGGCGGTGATGAGTTGTGTAAGACGAGGAGGGTAGAATGTTGTGCACCACCTTCTTCCCCATGTAGAGGTGATGGCGAGATGTTGTGGTGTAAGTTGATTGGCGGTGATGAGTTGTGTAGACGAAGGAGGTAGAATGTTGTTGCACCACCTTCTTCCCCATGTAGAGGTGATGGCGAGAGGTTGTGGGTGTAAGTGATGGCGGTGATGAGTGTGTAGGACGAAGGAGGATAGAATGTTGTGCACCACCTTCTTCCCCATGGAGAGGTGATGGCGAGATGTTGTGGGTGTAAGTTGATTGGCGGTGATGAGTTGTGTAGGACGAAGGAGGTAGAATGTTGTGCGACAACTTCTTCCCCATGTAGAGGTGATGGCGAGATGTTGTGGGTGTAAGTGATTGGCGGTGATGAGTGTGTAAGACGAAGGAGGGTAGAATGTTGTGCGACAACTTCTTCCCCATGTAGAGGTGATGGCGAGATGTTGTGTGTGTAAGTTGATGGCGGTGATGAGTTGGTAAGACGAAGGAGGGTTAGAATGTTGTGCACCACTTCTTCCCCATGTAGAGGTGATGGCGAGATGTTGTGGGTGTAAGTGATTGGCGGTGATGAGTTGTGTAAGACGAAGGAGGTTAGAATGTTGTGCGACAACTTCTTCCCCATGTAGAGGTGATGGCGAGATGTGTGGGTGTAAGTGATGGCGAGATGTTGTGGGTGTAAGTGATTGGCGGTGAGAGTTGTGTAAGAGGAAGGAGGGTAGAATGTTTTGCACCACCTTCTTCCCCATGTAGATGTGATGGCGAGATGTGGTGGGTGTAAGTTGATGGCGGTGATGAGTTGTGTAAGGACGAAGGAGGGTAGAATGTTGTGCACCACCTTCTTCCCCAGGTAGAGGTGATGGCGAGATGTTGTGGTTGTAAGTTGATTGGCGGTGATGAGTTGTGTAGGACGAAGGAGGGTAGAATGTTTTGCACCACCTTCTCCCCATGTAGAGTGATGGCGAGATGTTGTGGGTTGTAAGTTGATTGGCGGTTGATGAGTTGTGTAGGACGAAGGAGGATAGAATGTTGTGCACCACCTTCTTCCCCATGTAGAGGTGATGGCGAGATGTTGTGGGTGTAAGTTGATGGCGGTGATGAGTTGGTAAGACGAAGGAGGGTAGAATGTTGTGCGACAACTTCTTCCCCATGTAGAGGTGATGGCGAGATGTGTGGGTGTAAGTTGATTGGCGGTGATGAGTTGTGTAAGGACGAAGGAGGGTAGAATGTTGTGCGACAACTTCTTCCCCATGTAGAGGTGATGGCGAGATGTTGTGTGTGTAAGTTGATTGGCGGTTGATGAGTTGTGTAAGGACGAAGGAGGGTAGAATGTCGTGCACCAACTTCTTCCCCATGTAGAGGTGATGGCGAGATGTTGTGGGTGTAAGTTGATTGGCGGTGATGAGTGTGTAAGACGAAGGAGGGTAGAATGTCGTGCACCAACTTCTTCCCCATGTAGAGGTGATGGCGAGATGT
>JALJAT010000324.1:0-20680 GCA_034768735.1 Schistosoma mekongi | reverse complement strand
GATATGTAAACAGACAGACAACATAAATGTACTGAAATAGAGAGAAAGATACATAGACAAACAGATACACAGATTGAGAGACGAAGACAGACAGATAGTCCAGATGGACAGACAAAAAGATAGACAAACAGGAGTGTCAGATAGACAGACAGACAGATAGACAGACAGATAGGTAGGCCGATAGACACGAGAGACAGATAGACAGACAGACAGGATAAGATAGACAGGACAGTAGTCAGACAGGACAAGCTAGTCAGACAGCAGACCGACGACAGGACACATAGATGATATTCAATTAGAGATATAGACATATAGACAGAAAGATACACAGATAGTCAGGCAGTTAGAAAGCTAGGACAAATAGACAAACAAATAGACAGCCATGGAGGAGTACATGTGTAGAGAGTCCTTACCGATAGACATATGAAAAGACAGATAGATAAATAGTTAGATTGCCGTATAGACAGAGAGGACAGATAGCCTTCACTTACACACCAATTATAGATAGACAGACAGATCAGACAGACAGATAGATGGATAGGATAGACAGGACGGATAACTAGATAGAAAGGGACTTAGACAGAAAGGCAGATGGTAGAAGCCAGACACATAGATAGATATAAAATAAGAGAAAGTACATAGACAAAAAGAAAAACACAGAATGACAGACAGATAGAACGGACAGGTGGTCGGACAGAGAGACAGATAGCAGACAAATAGACCAGACAGATATACGGATGATAGACAGACAGAGAGTAGACATTAGACAGGTAGTCAGACAAGGAGACAGGTAGGACAGGCAGGTGGTCCTAGACAGAGAGACCGACCGACAGGACAGACAGCACAGAAGCGCAGTATGTTGCTTGATCAATTGATTACAGCGAGGTTATCACACTGGACTGAATTGATTATGATGAGAGTAAGTGAAAAATCAACTTATGAAAATCAATATGGGGTCTATCACTTTATTTCCTAAGTGAATGATTGTTTTGGCGCTTAGCATCCCCAACAAATATTGAGCCTAGAGCACACACACTAGCATCTTCGCTATATCCACCAATTCCTTGCTGTCACTCAATGTCTCCGACTACTAATCACAGTTATTGGGCAGGTAGCTCAGTGGCCTGTCTAGTGCACATATATTCGTATCATGCTTAAAGGTAATATTTTGTCAACGATATTTTACACATCACATTTAATTGAATTGGCAGCTGTATGTAATGTAACTAATTTTCCAAACTCATTTTTTACTAACTTAGTTTTAGGACAATCTTAATGAATGCTAGTAATACAATCCATGAGGCAGAGTAAAAGCTTGAGTCATTATTAGAAACCTAGTACCTTAACTACAACTACCACCTTATTTGGTGTATCAGCAATTGCAAGTAGTGTACGCATGTTCTTCATAACAAAACTATTGTTGTTGAACTTACTGTGTTTCTTTGTCTAGTGAGAATCAAGTTTTATTTACAAAATGTTTAAATAACTAGTTGCCATACGTTAGAGATTTTCAGAGTTTATGAGGATTCCTTCGAATTCGTTATCATTACCGTCACTAAAGGCTTAGTAAACAAACGTGTTATGATGAATTTATACCCTTCCATCATTAACTTGGGAATTTTTCACGTCCTAAATTATCAGTTAGTGCAAGAAGACGTTATACAATTTGACTATAAAAACCAATATTATTATCTGTTGTAATGACGTAGCCTATCAGAATGTCTACATATTTGTTTAGCTATGTTACTACAACTTATATTCTTCCTATAGATTCTTACAATAATAACCAACTGTTACTCATCACCAAATGTGATCAACTTGTGTTGCCTTTTTCTGCATTCATCCTCCGAAAGATACAATCCATATGATTTCATAAAATCAGTAAGTTACAATGTATCACTATTTCACGCTAACAAAAATTCAGGTTATTCAAAATAAAACACAAGAAATGAAAGGTCGATTCGAATTCTTAAAAACTCTCGCGAAATACGCAAAGTTTAAAAACGTGAGTTGTAGCATAATAAATAACATATGAATTAATATAACAATCAAAAATTTATTGCAAAAAAAGGAAAATCAATCCACACATTAATAAAATGCATATTTCTATCGAAACAAAACTTAAAGGATGCATCGTCAATAAAAAAACCAAGTTGCGATTACGTATCGCAGTAACCTACACTCACTTATACGTGAACGATTGCAGTGTTAACTATGTGCAAAGTGAAGATGCGATGTGAGAGTATTGTGAATAAACCCTGTTTACGCATTCTGATATCGCAACATTTATGGCATAATGTTTGAATGATGTTGATGTGTTGTGGTATTGATAGTATGATGTGAGTAATTGTAAGTGGTTAATGATGAACGTTGGTGAATTGTAGGTGTATTGTAGTGTTGAGGCCCGTGTTTTCGATTGATCCCACATGGTGTTGATCTGACAGTAGGGCCTAAATCGATGAGCCTTGATAGATCTGCACATGTTGTATATAAACACGTGTATGTATATACATTTATGCGTATATATATATACTCATGTGTGTATATTGTAGACATGTGTGTGAACCAATCGTGGTACATGATGTTGACTGTAGTGGTGAGTGATTGGTGGTATTGTATTGTGATATTGTGTTGTTTGTGATTTGGTTAGATAGGTGTATTTGAAGAAGTGAATGTTGTATATGATTGTGAATGGTGTAGTAGTGATTGATTGGTTGGTTGGATGATAGATGTTGTGATTGCACATCAGAGTCAGCTGCATTCGGTTATATGTGAACGATTGCAGTGTTAACTGTGTACAAAATGAAGATGCGATGTGAGAGTATTGTGAATAAACCCTGTTTACACATTCTGATATCGCAACATTTATGGCGTAGTGTTTGAATGATGTTGATGTGTTGTGGTATTGATGGTATGATGTGAGTAATTGTAAGTGGTTAATGATGAACGTTGGTGAATTGTAGGTGTATTGTAGTGTTGAGGCCCGTGTTTTCGATTGATCCCACATGGTGTTGATCTGACAGTAGGGCCTAAATCGATGAGCCTTGATAGATCTGCACATGTTGTATATAAACACGTGTATGTATATACATTTATGCGTATATATATATACTCATGTGTGTATATTGTAGACATGTGTGTGAACCAATCGTGGTACATGATGTTGACTGTAGTGGTGAGTGATTGGTGGTATTGTATTGTGATATTGTGTTGTTTGTGATTTGGTTAGATAGGTGTATTTGAAGAAGTGAATGTTGTATATGATTGTGAATGGTGTAGTAGTGATTGATTGGTTGGTTGGATGATAGATGTTGTGATTGCACATCAGAGTCAGCTGCATTCGGTTATATGTGAACGATTGCAGTGTTAACTGTGTACAAAATGAAGATGCGATGTGAGAGTATTGTGAATAAACCCTGTTTACGCATTCTGATATCGCAACATTTATGGCGTAGTGTTTGAATGATGTTGATGTGTTGTGGTATTGATAGTATGATGTGAGTAATTGTAAGTGGTTAATGATGAACGTTGGTGAATTGTAGGTGTATTGTAGTGTTGAGGCCCGTGTTTTCGATTGATCCCACATGGTGTTGATCTGACAGTAGGGCCTAAATCGATGAGCCTTGATAGATCTGCACATGTTGTATATAAACACGTGTATGTATATACATTTATGCGTATATATATATACTCATGTGTGTATATTGTAGACATGTGTGTGAACCAATCGTGGTACATGATGTTGACTGTAGTGGTGAGTGATTGGTGGTATTGTATTGTGATATTGTGTTGTTTGTGATTTGGTTAGATAGGTGTATTTGAAGAAGTGAATGTTGTATATGATTGTGAATGGTGTAGTAGTGATTGATTGGTTGGTTGGATGATAGATGTTGTGATTGCACATCAGAGTCAGCTGCATTCGGTTATATGTGAACGATTGCAGTGTTAACTGTGTGCAAAATGAAGATGCGATGTGAGAGTATTGTGAATAAACCCTGTTTACGCATTCTGATATCGCAACATTTATGGCGTAGTGTTTGAATGATGTTGATGTGTTGTGGTATTGATAGTATGATGTGAGTAATTGTAAGTGGTTAATGATGAACGTTGGTGAATTGTAGGTGTATTGTAGTGTTGAGGCCCGTGTTTTCGATTGATCCCACATGGTGTTGATCTGACAGTAGGGCCTAAATCGATGAGCCTTGATAGATCTGCACATGTTGTATATAAACACGTGTATGTATATACATTTATGCGTATATATATATACTCATGTGTGTATATTGTAGACATGTGTGTGAACCAATCGTGGTACATGATGTTGACTGTAGTGGTGAGTGATTGGTGGTATTGTATTGTGATATTGTGTTGTTTGTGATTTGGTTAGATAGGTGTATTTGAAGAAGTGAATGTTGTATATGATTGTGAATGGTGTAGTAGTGATTGATTGGTTGGTTGGATGATAGATGTTGTGATTGCACATCAGAGTCAGCTGCATTCGGTTATATGTGAACGATTGCAGTGTTAACTGTGTACAAAATGAAGATGCGATGTGAGAGTATTGTGAATAAACCCTGTTTACACATTCTGATATCGCAACATTTATGGCGTAGTGTTTGAATGATGTTGATGTGTTGTGGTATTGATAGTATGATGTGAGTAATTGTAAGTGGTTAATGATGAACGTTGGTGAATTGTAGGTGTATTGTAGTGTTGAGGCCCGTGTTTTCGATTGATCCTACATGGTGTTGATCTGACAGTAGGGCCTAAATCGATGAGCCTTGATAGATCTGCACATGTTGTATATAAACACGTGTATGTATATACATTTATGCGTATATATATATACTCATGTGTGTATATTGTAGACATGTGTGTGAACCAATCGTGGTACATGATGTTGACTGTAGTGGTGAGTGATTGGTGGTATTGTATTGTGATATTGTGTTGTTTGTGATTTGGTTAGATAGGTGTATTTGAAGAAGTGAATGTTGTATATGATTGTGAATGGTGTAGTAGTGATTGATTGGTTGGTTGGATGATAGATGTTGTGATTGCACATCAGAGTCAGCTGCATTCGGTTATATGTGAACGATTGCAGTGTTAACTGTGTACAAAATGAAGATGCGATGTGAGAGTATTGTGAATAAACCCTGTTTACGCATTCTGATATCGCAACATTTATGGCGTAGTGTTTGAATGATGTTGATGTGTTGTGGTATTGATAGTATGATGTGAGTAATTGTAAGTGGTTAATGATGAACGTTGGTGAATTGTAGGTGTATTGTAGTGTTGAGGCCCGTGTTTTCGATTGATCCCACATGGTGTTGATCTGACAGTAGGGCCTAAATCGATGAGCCTTGATAGATCTGCACATGTTGTATATAAACACGTGTATGTATATACATTTATGCGTATATATATATACTCATGTGTGTATATTGTAGACATGTGTGTGAACCAATCGTGGTACATGATGTTGACTGTAGTGGTGAGTGATTGGTGGTATTGTATTGTGATATTGTGTTGTTTGTGATTTGGTTAGATAGGTGTATTTGAAGAAGTGAATGTTGTATATGATTGTGAATGGTGTAGTAGTGATTGATTGGTTGGTTGGATGATAGATGTTGTGATTGCACATCAGAGTCAGCTGCATTCGGTTATATGTGAACGATTGCAGTGTTAACTGTGTACAAAATGAAGATGCGATGTGAGAGTATTGTGAATAAACCCTGTTTACGCATTCTGATATCGCAACATTTATGGCGTAGTGTTTGAATGATGTTGATGTGTTGTGGTATTGATAGTATGATGTGAGTAATTGTAAGTGGTTAATGATGAACGTTGGTGAATTGTAGGTGTATTGTAGTGTTGAGGCCCGTGTTTTCGATTGATCCCACATGGTGTTGATCTGACAGTAGGGCCTAAATCGATGAGCCTTGATAGATCTGCACATGTTGTATATAAACACGTGTATGTATATACATTTATGCGTATATATATATACTCATGTGTGTATATTGTAGACATGTGTGTGAACCAATCGTGGTACATGATGTTGACTGTAGTGGTGAGTGATTGGTGGTATTGTATTGTGATATTGTGTTGTTTGTGATTTGGTTAGATAGGTGTATTTGAAGAAGTGAATGTTGTATATGATTGTGAATGGTGTAGTAGTGATTGATTGGTTGGTTGGATGATAGATGTTGTGATTGCACATCAGAGTCAGCTGCATTCGGTTATATGTGAACGATTGCAGTGTTAACTGTGTACAAAATGAAGATGCGATGTGAGAGTATTGTGAATAAACCCTGTTTACGCATTCTGATATCGCAACATTTATGGCGTAGTGTTTGAATGATGTTGATGTGTTGTGGTATTGATAGTATGATGTGAGTAATTGTAAGTGGTTAATGATGAACGTTGGTGAATTGTAGGTGTATTGTAGTGTTGAGGCCCGTGTTTTCGATTGATCCCACATGGTGTTGATCTGACAGTAGGGCCTAAATCGATGAGCCTTGATAGATCTGCACATGTTGTATATAAACACGTGTATGTATATACATTTATGCGTATATATATATACTCATGTGTGTATATTGTAGACATGTGTGTGAACCAATCGTGGTACATGATGTTGACTGTAGTGGTGAGTGATTGGTGGTATTGTATTGTGATATTGTGTTGTTTGTGATTTGGTTAGATAGGTGTATTTGAAGAAGTGAATGTTGTATATGATTGTGAATGGTGTAGTAGTGATTGATTGGTTGGTTGGATGATAGATGTTGTGATTGCACATCAGAGTCAGCTGCATTCGGTTATATGTGAACGATTGCAGTGTTAACTGTGTACAAAATGAAGATGCGATGTGAGAGTATTGTGAATAAACCCTGTTTACGCATTCTGATATCGCAACATTTATGGCGTAGTGTTTGAATGATGTTGATGTGTTGTGGTATTGATAGTATGATGTGAGTAATTGTAAGTGGTTAATGATGAACGTTGGTGAATTGTAGGTGTATTGTAGTGTTGAGGCCCGTGTTTTCGATTGATCCCACATGGTGTTGATCTGACAGTAGGGCCTAAATCGATGAGCCTTGATAGATCTGCACATGTTGTATATAAACACGTGTATGTATATACATTTATGCGTATATATATATACTCATGTGTGTATATTGTAGACATGTGTGTGAACCAATCGTGGTACATGATGTTGACTGTAGTGGTGAGTGATTGGTGGTATTGTATTGTGATATTGTGTTGTTTGTGATTTGGTTAGATAGGTGTATTTGAAGAAGTGAATGTTGTATATGATTGTGAATGGTGTAGTAGTGATTGATTGGTTGGTTGGATGGGATGATAGATGTTGTGATTGCACATCAGAGTCAGCTGCATTCGGTTATATGTGAACGATTGCAGTGTTAACTGTGTGCAAAATGAAGATGCGATGTGAGAGTATTGTGAATAAACCTTGTTTACGCATTCTGATATCGCAACATTTATGGCGTAGTGTTTGAATGATGTTGATGTGTTGTGGTATTGATAGTATGATGTGAGTAATTGTAAGTGGTTAATGATGAACGTTGGTGAATTGTAGGTGTATTGTAGTGTTGAGGCCCGTGTTTTCGATTGATCCCACATGGTGTTGATCTGACAGTAGGGCCTAAATCGATGAGCCTTGATAGATCTGCACATGTTGTATATAAACACGTGTATGTATATACATTTATGCGTATATATATACTCATGTGTGTATATTGTAGACATGTGTGTGAACCAATCGTGGTACATGATGTTGACTGTAGTGGTGAGTGATTGGTGGTATGTATTGTGATATTGTGTGTTTGTGATTTGGTTAGATAGGTGTATTTGAAGAAGTGAATGTTGTATATGATTGTGAATGGTTGTAGTAGTGATTGATTGGTTGGTTGGATGATAGATGTTGTGATTGCACATCAGAGTCAGCTGCATTCGGTTATATGTGAACGATTGCAGTGTTAACTGTGTACAAAATGAAGATGCGATGTGAGAGTATTGTGAATAAACCCTGTTTACGCATTCTGATATCGCAACATTTATGGCGTAGTGTTTGAATGATGTTGATGTGTTGTGGTATGATAGTATGATGTGAGTAATTGTAAGTGGTTAATGATGAACGTTGGTGAATTGTAGGTGTATTGTAGTGTTGAGGCCCGTGTTTTCGATTGATCCCACATGGTGTTGATCTGACAGTAGGGCCTAAATCGATGAGCCTTGATAGATCTGCACATGTTGTATATAAACACGTGTATGTATATACATTTATGCGTATATATATATACTCATGTGTGTATATTGTAGACATGTGTGTGAACCAATCGTGGTACATGATGTTGACTGTAGTGGTGAGTGATTGGTGGTATTGTATTGTGATATTGTGTTGTTTGTGATTTGGTTAGATAGGTGTATTTGAAGAAGTGAATGTTGTATATGATTGTGAATGGTGTAGTAGTGATTGATTGGTTGGTTGGATGATAGATGTTGTGATTGCACATCAGAGTCAGCTGCATTCGGTTATATGTGAACGATTGCAGTGTTAACTGTGTGCAAAATGAAGATGCGATGTGAGAGTATTGTGAATAAACCTTGTTGACGCATTCTGATATCGCAACATTTATGGCGTAGTGTTTGAATGATGTTGATGTGTTGTGGTATTGATGGTATGATGTGAGTAATTGTAAGTGGTTAATGATGAACGTTGGTGAATTGTAGGTGTATTGTAGTGTTGAGGCCCGTGTTTTCGATTGATCCCACATGGTGTTGATCTGACAGTAGGGCCTAAATCGATGAGCCTTGATAGATCTGCACATGTTGTATATAAACACGTGTATGTATATACATTTATGCGTATATATATATACTCATGTGTGTATATTGTAGACATGTGTGTGAACCAATCGTGGTACATGATGTTGACTGTAGTGGTGAGTGATTGGTGGTATTGTATTGTGATATTGTGTTGTTTGTGATTTGGTTAGATAGGTGTATTTGAAGAAGTGAATGTTGTATATGATTGTGAATGGTGTAGTAGTGATTGATTGGTTGGTTGGATGATAGATGTTGTGATTGCACATCAGAGTCAGCTGCATTCGGTTATATGTGAACGATTGCAGTGTTAACTGTGTGCAAAATGAAGATGCGATGTGAGAGTATTGTGAATAAACCTTGTTTACGCATTCTGATATCGCAACATTTATGGCGTAGTGTTTGAATGATGTTGATGTGTTGTGGTATTGATGGTATGATGTGAGTAATTGTAAGTGGTTAATGATGAACGTTGGTGAATTGTAGGTGTATTGTAGTGTTGAGGCCCGTGTTTTCGATTGATCCCACATGGTGTTGATCTGACAGTAGGGCCTAAATCGATGAGCCTTGATAGATCTGCACATGTTGTATATAAACACGTGTATGTATATACATTTATGCGTATATATATATACTCATGTGTGTATATTGTAGACATGTGTGTGAACCAATCGTGGTACATGATGTTGACTGTAGTGGTGAGTGATTGGTGGTATTGTATTGTGATATTGTGTTGTTTGTGATTTGGTTAGATAGGTGTATTTGAAGAAGTGAATGTTGTATATGATTGTGAATGGTGTAGTAGTGATTGATTGGTTGGTTGGATGATAGATGTTGTGATTGCACATCAGAGTCAGCTGCATTCGGTTATATGTGAACGATTGCAGTGTTAACTGTGTACAAAATGAAGATGCGATGTGAGAGTATTGTGAATAAACCCTGTTTACGCATTCTGATATCGCAACATTTATGGCGTAGTGTTTGAATGATGTTGATGTGTTGTGGTATTGATAGTATGATGTGAGTAATTGTAGGTGGTTAATGATGAACGTTGGTGAATTGTAGGTGTATTGTAGTGTTGAGGCCCGTGTTTTCGATTGATCCCACATGGTGTTGATCTGACAGTAGGGCCTAAATCGATGAGCCTTGATAGATCTGCACATGTTGTATATAAACACGTGTATGTATATACATTTATGCGTATATATATATACTCATGTGTGTATATTGTAGACATGTGTGTGAACCAATCGTGGTACATGATGTTGACTGTAGTGGTGAGTGATTGGTGGTATTGTATTGTGATATTGTGTTGTTTGTGATTTGGTTAGATAGGTGTATTTGAAGAAGTGAATGTTGTATATGATTGTGAATGGTGTAGTAGTGATTGATTGGTTGGTTGGATGATAGATGTTGTGATTGCACATCAGAGTCAGCTGCATTCGGTTATATGTGAACGATTGCAGTGTTAACTGTGTACAAAATGAAGATGCGATGTGAGAGTATTGTGAATAAACCCTGTTTACGCATTCTGATATCGCAACATTTATGGCGTAGTGTTTGAATGATGTTGATGTGTTGTGGTATTGATGGTATGATGTGAGTAATTGTAAGTGGTTAATGATGAACGTTGGTGAATTGTAGGTGTATTTGTAGTGTTGAGGCCCGTGTTTCGATTGATCCCACATGGTGTTGATCTGACAGTAGGGCCTAAATCGATGAGCCTTGATAGATCTGCACATGTTGTATATAAACACGTGTATGTATATACATTTATGCGTATATATATATACTCATGTGTGTATATTGTAGACATGTGTGTGAACCAATCGTGGTACATGATGTTGACTGTAGTGGTGAGTGATTGGTGGTATTGTATTGTGATATTGTGTTGTTTGTGATTTGGTTAGATAGGTGTATTTGAAGAAGTGAATGTTGTATATGATTGTGAATGGTGTAGTAGTGATTGATTGGTTGGTTGGATGATAGATGTTGTGATTGCACATCAGAGTCAGCTGCATTCGGTTATATGTGAACGATTGCAGTGTTAACTGTGTACAAAATGAAGATGCGATGTGAGAGTATTGTGAATAAACCCTGTTTACGCATTCTGATATCGCAACATTTATGGCGTAGTGTTTGAATGATGTTGATGTGTTGTGGTATTGATGGTATGATGTGAGTAATTGTAAGTGGTTAATGATGAACGTTGGTGAATTGTAGGTGTATTGTAGTGTTGAGGCCCGTGTTTTCGATTGATCCCACATGGTGTTGATCTGACAGTAGGGCCTAAATCGATGAGCCTTGATAGATCTGCACATGTTGTATATAAACACGTGTATGTATATACATTTATGCGTATATATATATACTCATGTGTGTATATTGTAGACATGTGTGTGAACCAATCGTGGTACATGATGTTGACTGTAGTGGTGAGTGATTGGTGGTATTGTATTGTGATATTGTGTTGTTTGTGATTTGGTTAGATAGGTGTATTTGAAGAAGTGACTGTTGTATATGATTGTGAATGGTGTAGTAGTGATTGATTGGTTGGTTGGATGATAGATGTTGTGATTGCACATCAGAGTCAGCTGCATTCGGTTATATGTGAACGATTGCAGTGTTAACTGTGTACAAAATGAAGATGCGATGTGAGAGTATTGTGAATAAACCCTGTTTACGCATTCTGATATCGCAACATTTATGGCGTAGTGTTTGAATGATGTTGATGTGTTGTGGTATTGATAGTATGATGTGAGTAATTGTAAGTGGTTAATGATGAACGTTGGTGAATTGTAGGTGTATTGTAGTGTTGAGGCCCGTGTTTTCGATTTATCTTATATGTTGTTTATTTTTTTTGTTTTTTCCTAATCTTTTTTCTTCGTTTTTTCTTTTTTACTTTATTTTTGTTTCGTTTTTTCTCGTTATTTTTTTTATGTTTTTTAATTTTTTATTGCTTTCTTTTCCGTTTTGCTTCTTTGTGTTTTATTTTTTCTCCCTTTTTTAGCCGTTCTTTTTAATGTTTTTTTACATTTTTTTTGTTTTTCTGTTTTTATTTTCTTTGTTTCTTTTATGTTTTATTGTGTTTTTTTCAAATTTTTCTGTCGCCCTCTCTTGTTTTTTGTCTCTATCGTCTTTACTTTTTTTTGTTTCCTTTTCTTCTTATATTTCTTTACTTTTTTCTTATTTTATTTCTTCTGTTTTTGTGTTTTTCTTTATTTCTTAATTTTTTTGGTTAATTTTTTTTGCTGATGTTTTACTGTTGTATTATGGTTTTCTGAACACTTTTTGTTACATTGCTGTTTCTTGTTCAGTTTCATTGTATTCCCCTTTGTTAATTGTTATACATTATTTTTAACTTTTCAGGATTTATCATCATATGTGATGTATTTACTTTTGGATATTTACATTCAACGTAAAACTAATTCAATGTCTTCTCAATCTATTTGTATATTCGATGCTGTATTCCGTATTGCACTTGTTAAAGAATTAATTTTGGATGAACCTGTCATTGTGGATAATACTTTACTTATTGATTTTACGTATATTATTGGTTCAACTTATAATGATACAACATTGAGATGTGATGCGCATAATGTAATAGATTGGTTTATATCGCCATTGTTTTTACTTTCAAATGATAATGTTTCAAATTCTCGAAAATGTTGTGGATGTTCACAGGAATTTCAAGTTCCTTTGTCAGTGCCATTATTTTGTTTATCACAAGTTAGGTAGGTGTTTTTTTTTTGTTCTTTCAAATTTATTTCTAAGTTAAACTGTCGCTCTGCGTTTAAAGTGTTTATCGTTTGGAGACTAGGTTATATGTTTTACCTATTTTCTACTTACTTTAATCTCGTATACCGGATATGATCATTAACCAATACATTAAATGCATGACTGGAAGCTACATACTCGATTATGTAATTAACTAATAGGTTTATAATAATAATTACAGCATTAATTAATTTTGTTTCTTCATGAGTATCTCACTTTTAGTACGTAATAACACATCCATTGAACCTTACCGTGTTTCCCAAAGGTTCTTGGGAAACACGGTGAATCAGTCGAAGAGGTCATTAACCTTCATCGACTGAGATGGCTGGGTCATGTGTTGCCCATGCCCGACCACCGTCTACCCCGTCGCGCAATGTTGGCTAGGGCTGAGGTAGGATGGAAGAAGGTTAGGGGCGGCCAAACTAAAACATGGCATCAGTTCATGAAGTCCTTGACTACTGGTCTAAACCATGTAGGTAGATGTAGACTACCTGGTTGGGGTCCGCTTGATGATCGCAATAAATGGCTGGAGACACTAGGCGATATGGCTCAGAATCGGTCACAGTGGCGCAAGTGTATTCACTCTTTAACCTCATCTAGATCTTAAATTCTATTGTTATTTTCTGGACATCTTTACTTACTCTTCTCTCTTGTATTCTGTCTATACATTACCTCAATAATCTCGTAGTGCTAGCGTGGTATGGCAACTTGAACCTACAGGCGTTTGTGCCCGGTTCTATGTTGCTGATGCTGCTGATGATGATGATAACTAAGGATCAGCCAATCGATTGAAAAGGTTGATTGGCATGATATGAAGTTACACTTTAATTTAGGTGCATTCATTCATCCCATCCTCTTTAATTCTTTCTTTATCATCAACTTCGTCATAGCTTTCCTCCTAGAGATGACGTTTCATCTATATTTGCAAGAATTAACTTTCTATTGAATTAAAATACACATATGATTTGGTCCTACTCAGTAAAGATGCTGATATTATTCGAAGTTTCCTGTATGCTTTGAGTAACAATTTATTCATGTTTGTTATGCATTTCTCTTCCTGATAGTACAAAATATTGCTTCATAACTGGTCTACACTATCTCTATGATCAATCATAACTGAATATATTAATCACGTCATTTATTTGGGTGTCTGATATAATCTGCTGGGTTAGCACTGGACGAAATCTCTGCGTGGATTATAGAAATTAGTTTAACTTTTGCCAACATACACCACTTGTGGCGTGATCCATTTGACAATCAAGTACTAAGTTTCAGCACTGCAATCCTCCCTGCATTAACCTATAGCTTCGGAACATTTGCTTCCGAAATAGGAAAGATGCGCAATTTATTAGTCTTTGATTATAGGTGTTTTTGAATTCTATCCTAAGGTGTTCAAGTAAGGAATAGTGAGGTTCACTACAGTACCAGGTAAAATTAGTTGATCATTTTATAAGTTTGTGAAGCTTTACCGACTGGGGTGGTTAGGATATATATTGCATATGTATAACTATCACTCACATCGTCACACGCTATTGAATTGTGTCGGAGTAGGATGAAAGAAAACTGGGAACATCCAAACAAACAAGTGGTAGACCATAAAGTCGTTGGTTCGATTACGACTAACTCAAGTTGGCTTACTATGTCAGTACAGCTAGATTAAATTAAGATGTCATGTGCAAAACAAAAAATGTCAAAATAATATGAAAGACTAAACATCGAAAATATAGTTCTAGTCAGAGGAATGAAAACGTATATCTTGAGGTACCTGGAGACGGAAATCCGTGAAGTAAGGTGAGGGGTGACAGCCAATATAGCTCGGTTGGGTCATTACTATAGGCAAGCCTGACCACCACGTCAAGGTAGCAGCTGTGGTCGGGGATGTATTAGATGTTGAGTCTTTGGAAGATAGATTTTATGTATTTGGTGTTTAGTCATATCATTTAAGTTTTCCAACAACTGATTTTTGTTGTTGCATGAACTCCAACCAGGTAGTCTGCATCTACCATTATGGCTCAAACTAATAGTCAGTAGATTCATAGATTGATACTATGTCGAGGTTTATTTACTCCCTAGTTTTCGTATAACCTACTCCAGCCACTATTGCACATCGAAGTAGGTGGTGGTTGGCCATATTTTTCAAATATTATTCCAACGGTTTCCACATCATCCGTTATTTGCTGACGCTGTGACCGGTTAAATAAAACGGAGATGTTTTCAGTTTATAACATGGCATCATGGAATAAAAGATGTCTGTATAGGACTCTTCTCTGTCGGTTCAACTCCACCTCATGGTTGTGGGGGGGGGGCTTGGGTGTGATGTAAACCAATGACTTAAGACCTTACCAGTTATGACACAGAAAAGAAACCGGTGGCTATCTTGCTGCTGTTTCTCGTTACAATCTCCATTAAAGTGTGGTGGTTTTTCTTAATCGGAATTAAATCTAGTTTATGTTTCTATCTAAACTGTATCTCCTACTTTGTACTTCTCTTGTTGTCCTATTGCATTTTAAATTTTCGCCTTAGCTACCTTCTCCTCTGTTTTCTCCACAATGTTACTTTTTAACTTGTATGCTTTATATATTTTTGATGCTATTTTGTACCAAATTTTATATGCTTAAATAAATAAAGTGGTTGACTTTGCATAATATATTCATATATGGCGTAGTTATCTCAAGTTTCCAGTAACTCTACACATCTAGTGTAATTGAAATATACTGAATATAATTTGAAACTAAGTTAGTGACTAACATTTCTTTAAGAATAATTAACGTTTATTGAATGGGGCCAGATGATCCTGGATTCAATCACTGGTAGAGGTGTGGATACTGGATGCTGACGAGTCCTATACCATGACGAAACATCTATTCAGTGTTTCCATGATATCCAACTTATAAATAGTGTTTGTTTCCAATGTTCAGTAACATTTAAAATGACTATATGTTAATCTAATCAAATTGATTGTACTGTTTTTCTTTACTTTTCTCTTGAATAGACCATTACCAGTGGAAAATACTTTAAAATTATTGATTGAAGCAATAAAACAACTTACAGATGATATACACTGTTCTAATAAATCTGATATGGGTACGTTTGTTTTTTGTTCACATCTAATGTTTGTTCATTAATTGAATGAAACTATATGAAGTTAAATACTAATCCATTATTGCTAATCAAGTTACCATGGTAGGTGAATGAAGTCAACGTAGTCAGCTACTACAATTTATATCAATAGTTCAATTGTTAATACAAACCAGTTGCGAAGTAATACTTTATATGAGTGAATTGAAACCTATACCAAACATAATTGGTTTATTGCTTAAAGTTATCAGTAGGCTGTACATTTTATCATTTACGTATTCTTAGTCGAATACTGGACATGCTGGTAGATTAGTACATGAAGCAAAAATATTGGTAGTAGGTAACTTTGATGAACACCACTTGAAGTTCTACTTCCAAATGATAGTTTCCCATTAACTGTAAATCAATCATTTATCTTCGAGTTTTTCTACTTCTGTGGTACATTTTTCAGTGACAGCCACTTTTCAAAATATCTTAGTCTATGAAGTCGAATAATTTTTTGCAGTCATTAAATATTACATTTAACGAGCGTATCTAATCTGGTACCTGATGAATGGAAAATATCTGATCAATACAGCCATAACCATCTATGGAACCAATCTGGTTTTCACGAGTTTGATGCTTAAAAGTCTTGGATAATCGTTTAATAATTATTGGAATTAACATTTTATACATTGTATTATTCAAAGTAATTCATTTATTGTTATCATAAAAGGAGTTTAGTGCTTTTTAATAGAATAAAACGATTAACAATCGAGGTTGGTCAGAAAGGATTACATCCAGCTATCAAACGTTAGCAAAAATATTAATCAACCTATTTAATAAACATGATTTTTCAAATATAATCCGTCCTGTAGAGCCTCTCTTTCTTGCTGTAGATTAAGTGTAACCATTTTAACTACCGCTAGATTTAAGAGGCCTATGTCGAACTCTTATTTAGTTTGTTTTGAGATAATTAGTAGCTTGAGACCAACTTTCATTCATTCAATAACAACGTAGAACCGGGCACATACGCCTATATTCTCATGTTTCCATACCACATTAGCACTATGAGATTACAGAGGTAACACAATAACAAAATACATTAGGGGAGAGTAAAGTAAAGGTGTGCAGTGGAGAATAATAGAATTCAAGATGTAAAGGAAGGTCAAGAGTGAATATACTTACGCCATTGTGACCGATTCTGAGAAGTGTCGCCTAGTGTCTCCAACCATTTATTGCGATCATCACGCGGACCTCAACCAGGTAGTCTGCGTCTACCAACATGGCTTAGACCAACAATCAAAGACTTCATGGACTGATGCTATGTTTTGGTTTGTCCGCCTCTACCCTTCTTCTAACCTATTTCAACCCTAGCCAACATCGCTCGACGAGGTAGGCGGTGATTACGCATGCGGAATACATGTTCTAACCATCTTCGTCTGACTTACCATATCTCCCAAGAATCTTTTGTCTAACCTCAATATTACATAATCAACTGTTCCATCATATACGGGCGTTGCTACGAAGATTTGTATAGTCAATTACCTTAAATCGACGCATATCTTGGGCCCACGTTTCGCAGGCATATGTTAAAACAGCGCGGACTGCTGCGCAGTACACCCGGCCTTTCGTTGAGACACGGATATCTCGCCTGAACCGCAAGTGGCGTAAATTATCGAATTCCACTCTGGCTTTCTGAATCCATGCCGAGATTTCGTCAGACACCGACCCATCAGGGGTGATGAGACTTCCGAGATAACTGAAGCAGTCATTTCGCCTTGGCTTAGATTTATGTTCCTTCTTTTTCAGAGATAGTCTCACTTACACTTTTTAAATGTAGTTTCTTCTTTACAATTTATAATTGTCTAATGTTTATACGTTCAAACTTATTTTGTGTTTTCGTTTCGAAACTTTGGAATATATACAGCTAAGTAATTAACTTAAGAATTACTCTGAAAAGTCAATTACAATTTACAACTAAGATGTGTAATGTATTATCATCCAATGTGATGTAGGTATACTTCATTTTCATTGTATGCTACTACTACATAACAACTCATTAGGTTCTATGCTAACTGTTACAGTACCCTATAATTTTCGAAAATCTCTCACTAAAAATAGAAAACTAACCTGGTTATCTCACCTTCACAAATAAGACATCTATTACTACTAAGAATATAATAAAGTAAATGTATAAACATACAGATAAATTGAATTGATTTTATGCATCGAAGTGATTACGTAATTTGAAATATTAAATTATTTGATAGGAAAAACATTAAAAATGGAAGAAAAAGAAAGACTTTTTCAAATAATGGCAATGCTACAAGCTCTACAACATATACGAACACAAACAAACAGTCCTCTAAATCAACTAAATATTTCCCAGTATAATAAATTCTTCAAAGAGTTAATATCCATGGCAAAGTAAGTGCATGTTGTAATTAAACTAAAGATAACATAAAATTACACATATATACGCATAACCGCAATAATATAAAAACTCCATAGACATTGATGTCTATGCGAATTTGGAATGCTGCAATATTGAATGTGTATGACCCTTTCCTCTTACTGTCATGTATTGTGGCAGTCCATCATTGAGGGTTGACAAAAGTTGTGTGTGATAGGTTGAATTAGGTTTAGTGAGTTTAGTTGTTGGTGGTGCTGTTGTTGTTGTTGTTGTTGTTGATGTTGTTGTGAGGAGAGGTTGATGATGATGATGATGATGATGATGATGTGTTTGTGATTAAGTATGAGTGTGTTGTTGAGGTGGAGTGTTGTTCGGTTGATAGTAGTCGCCTATGGACGCTAGTGTAATGGGCATAAATATTGAGCTGTGTATCACACCGTCGGATAGTTTATTGTCCGTATTCGGGTTGGAGCACAGCGATAGTGCTGGTTGTTGTTGTGTGTTAATGTGTGTGTAGATGAGAGAGTGTTGAAGTTATAAGAAATTTGTGTAGGTAATTAGTGTTAGCAGCTGCACTCTCGATAGACGTTGTTGTCTATGCGAATTTGGAATGCTGCAATATTGAATGTGTATGACCCTTTCCTCTTACTGTCATGTATTGTGGCAGTCCATCATTGAGGGTTGACAAAAGTTGTGTGTGATAGGTTGAATTAGGTTTAGTGAGTTTAGTTGTTGGTGGTGCTGTTGTTGTTGTGTGTTAATGTGTGTGTAGATGAGAGAGTGTTGAAGTTATAAGAAATTTGTGTAGGTAATTAGTGTTAGCAGCTACACTCTCGATAGACGTTGTTGTTGAGGTGGAGTGTTGTCGGTTGATAGTCGTCGCCCATGGACGCTAGTGTAATGGGCATAATATTGAGCGTGTATCACACCGTCGGATAGTTTATGTCCGTATTCGGTTGGAGCACCAGCGATAGTGCTGTTGTTGGTGTGTGTTAATGGTGTGTGTAGATGAGAGAGTGTTGAGTTATACGAAATTTGTGTAGGTAATTCGTGTTAGCAGCTACACTCTCGATAGACCGTTTGTTGTCTAGGCGAATTTGGAATGCTGCAATATTGAATGTGTATGACCCTTCCTCTTACTGTATGTATTGTGGCAGTCCATCATTGCGGGTTGACAAAGTTGTGTGTGATAGGTTGAATTAGGTTTAGTGAGTTTAGTTGTGGTGGTGCTGTTGTTGTTGTTTGTTGTTGTTGATGTTGTTGTGAGGAGAGGTTGATGATGATGATTGATTGATGATGATGTGTTTGTGATAAGTATGATGTGTGTTGTTGAAGGTGGAGTGTTGTTCGGTTGATAGTAGTCGCCTATGGACGCTAGTGTAATTGGCATAAATATTGAGCTGTGTATCACACCGTCGGATAGTTTATTGTCCGTATTCGGGTTGGAGCACAGCGATAGTGCTGGTTGTTGTTGTGTGTTAATGTGTGTGTAGATGAGAGAGTGTTGAAGTTATAAGAAATTTGTGTAGGTAATTAGTGTTAGCAGCTGCACTCTCGATAGACGTTGTTGTCTATGCGAATTTGGAATGCTGCAATATTGAATGTGTATGACCCTTTCCTCTTACTGTCATGTATTGTGGCAGTCCATCATTGAGGGTTGACAAAAGTTGTGTGTGATAGGTTGAATTAGGTTTAGTGAGTTTAGTTGTTGGTGGTGCTGTTGTTGTTGTTGTGTGTTAATGTGTGTGTAGATGAGAGAGTGTTGAAGTTATAAGAAATTTGTGTAGGTAATTAGTGTTAGCAGCTGCACTCTCGATAGACGTTGTTGTCTATGCGAATTTGGAATGCTGCAATATTGAATGTGTATGACCCTTTCCTCTTACTGTCATGTATTGTGGCAGTCCATCATTGAGGGTTGACAAAAGTTGTGTGTGATAGGTTGAATTAGGTTTAGTGAGTTTAGTTGTTGGTGGTGCTGTTGTTGTTGTTGTGTGTTAATGTGTGTGTAGATGAGAGAGTGTTGAAGTTATAAGAAATTTGTGTAGGTAATTAGTGTTAGCAGCTGCACTCTCGATAGACGTTGTTGTCTATGCGAATTTGGAATGCTGCAATATTGAATGTGTATGACCCTTTCCTCTTACTGTCATGTATTTTGGCAGTCCATCATTGAGGGTTGACAAAAGTTGTGTGTGATAGGTTGAATTAGGTTTAGTGAGTTTAGTTGTTGGTGGTGCTGTTGTTGTTGTTGTGTGTTAATGTGTGTGTAGATGAGAGAGTGTTGAAGTTATAAGAAATTTGTGTAGGTAATTAGTGTTAGCAGCTGCACTCTCGATAGACGTTGTTGTCTATGCGAATTTGGAATGCTGCAATATTGAATGTGTATGACCCTTTCCTCTTACTGTCATGTATTGTGGCAGTCCATCATTGAGGGTTGACAAAAGTTGTGTGTGATAGGTTGAATTAGGTTTAGTGAGTTTAGTTGTTGGTGGTGCTGTTGTTGTTGTTGTTGTTGTTGATGTTGTTGTGAGGAGAGGTTGATGATGATGATGCTGATGATGATGATGTGTTTGTGATTAAGTATGA
>JALJAT010000323.1:0-20691 GCA_034768735.1 Schistosoma mekongi | reverse complement strand
CTCCATTTCCATAATATTTATCAATCGTAAGGACGACTAGGTCTTAATCAAACGGTTTATCTACGCCAACCTAACATGGACGGTTTAGTATTTGAGTCTTGATAGTTATTGGCCAATGATAGTTTAGAAAATGTTAGAAACGTTTATTCAATACGGTCAGGTCGTATTTACACTAAAGACACTGTTGAAAAAAAGAAGTCTGTTAATAGTTTGCTAAGTAACTGAAAAATATAAACTCCTCTAAGCGTACCCGGTTGGAGGGAGAACGAACATTCAACCTCACTACCCACATATATAATCAATCCAGGGTTTTACACATTGGTTGAGACACATAGCGATGACATGTCGACATGTTGGCGAATTGCCAACTACACAGAGAATCATCGATCGAATTGTAAAAGACAATTTCCATGATATCTCTTGAAGCTTGCTTCGATTCTCACCATTTTGCTGCATTCGAATTGGGATGCGAGTTTCTAGCAATGACATGTCGACATATTTGCGAATTGCCAACTACAAAGAGAATCATAGATCGAATATTAAAAGACAATTTTCATGATATCTCTTGAAAGCTTGCTTCGATTCTCACCATTTTTGCTGCATTCGAATCGGGATGTGAGTCTCTAGCAATGACATGTCGACATGTTGGCGAATTGCCAACTACACAGAGAATCATTGATCAAATTTTAAAAGCGAATTTCTATGATATCTGTTAAAAGCTTGCTTCGATTCTCACCATTTTTCTGCATTCGAATTGGGATGCGAGTCTCTAGCAATGACATGTCGACATGTTGCGAATTGCCAACTACAAAGAGAATCATAGATCGAATTTTAAAAGACTATTTTCATGATATCTCTTGAAAGCTTGCTTCGATTCTCACCATTTTTGCTGCATTCGAATCGGGATGCGAGTCTCTAGCGATGACATGTCGACATGTTGGCGAATTGCCAACTACACAGAGAATCATCGATCTGTTTGTAAAAGCCGATTTCCATGACATCACGTGAACGCCTGCTCCGATTCTCACCATTCTTGCTGCATTCGAATTGGGATGCGAGTCTCTAGCAATGACATGTCGACATGTTGGCGAATTGCCAACTACACAGAGATCATCGATCGGTTTGTAAAAGACAATTTCCATGATATCTCGTGAACGCCTGCTCCGATTCTCACATTCTGGCTGCATTCGAATTGGGATGCGAGTCTCTAGCGATGACATGTCGACATGTTGGCGAATTGCCAACTACACAGAGAATCATAAATCGAAATGTAAAAGACAGTTTCCATGACAACTCTTGAAAGCTTGCTTCGATTCTCACCATTTTTGATGCGTTTGAATTGGGATGCGGTCTCTAGCAATGACATGTCGACATGTTGGCGAATTGCCAACTACACAGAGATCATCGATCGGTTTGTAAAAGCCAAT
Source organism: Schistosoma mekongi (assembly GCA_034768735.1). NCBI lineage: Eukaryota > Metazoa > Platyhelminthes > Trematoda > Strigeidida > Schistosomatidae > Schistosoma > Schistosoma mekongi. The sequence goes on along the minus strand of JALJAT010000323.1, from coordinate 19,264 downwards.
TTCCATGACATCACGTGAACGCTGCTCCGATTCTCACCATTCTGCTGCATTCGAATGGGATGCGAGTCTCTAGCGAGGACATGTCGACATGTTGGCGAATTGCCAACTACACAGAGAATCATCGATCGGTTTGTAAAAGCCAATTTCCATGATATCTCTTGAAAGCTTGCTTCGATTCTCACCATTTTTGCTGCATTCGAATTGGGAGCGAGTCTCTAGCAATGGACATGTCGACATGTTGGCGAATTGCCAACTACACAGAGAATCATAGATCGAATTTTAAAAGACAATTTTCATGATAACTCTTGAAAGCTTGCTTCGATTCTCACCATATTTGATGGGTTTGAATTGGGATGCGAGTCTCTGTCGATGACATGTCGACATGTTGGCGAATGCCAAACTACAAGAGAATCATCGATCGAATTGTAAAAGACAATTTCCATGATATCTCTTGAAAGCTTGCTTCGATTCTCACCATTTTTGATGCGTTTGAATTGGGATGCGAGTCTCTAGCGATGACATGTCGACATGTTGGCGAATTGCCAACTACACAGAGAATCATCGATCGGTTTGTAAAAGCCAATTTCCATGATATCTCGTGAACGCCTGCTCCGATTCTCACCATTCTTGCTGCATTCGAATTGGGATGCGAGTCTCTAGCAATGACATGTCGACATGTGGCGAATGCCAACTACACAGAGAATCATAGATCGAATTTTAAAAGACAATTTCCATGATATCTCTTGAAGCTTGCTTCGATTCTCACCATTTTTGATGCGTTTGAATTGGGATGCGAGTCTCTAGCAATGACATGTCGACATGTTGGCGAATTGCCAATACACAGAGAATCATCGATCGGTTTGTAAAAGACAATTTCCATGATATCTCTTAAAAGCTTGCTTCGATTCTCACCATTTTTGATGCGTTTGAATTGGGATGCGAGTCTCTAGCGATGACATGTCGAATGTTGGCGAATTGCCAACTACACAGAGATCATCGATCGGTTTGTAAAAGCCGATTTCCATGACATCACGTGAACGCCTGCTCCGATTCTCACCATTCTTGCTGCATTCGAATTGGGATGCGGTCTCTAGCGATGACATGTCGACATGTTGGCGAATTGCAACTACACAGAGAATCACGATCGGTTTGTAAAAGACAATTTCCATGATATCACGTGAACGCCTGCTCCGATTCTCACCATTCTTGCTGCATTCGAATTGGATGCGAGTCTCTAGCGATGACATGTCGACATGTTGGCGAATTGCCACTACACAGAGAATCATAGATCGAATTTTAAAAGACAATTTCCATGATATCTCTTGAAAGCTTGCTTCGATTCTCACCATTCTTGCGCATTCGAATTGGGATGCGAGTCTCTAGCAATGACATGTCGACTGTTGGCGAATTGCCAACTACACAGAGGAATCATCGATCGGTTGTAAAAAGCCAATTTCCATGACATCACGTGAACGCCTGCTCGATTCTCACCATTCTGCTGCATTCGAATTGGGATGCGAGTCTCTAGCGATGAAATGTCGACATGTTGGCGAATTGCCACTACACAGAGAATCATCGATCGGTTTGTAAAAGCCAATTTCCATGATATCTCGTGAACGCCTGCTCCGATTCTCACATTCTTGCTGCATTCGAATTGGGATGCGAGTCTCTAGCGATGACATGTCGACATGTTGGCGAATTGCCAACTACACAGAGGAATCATCCGATCGGTTTGTAAAAGACAATTTCCATGATATCTCGTGAACGCCTGCTCGATTCTCACCATTCTTGCTGCATTCGAATTGGGATGCGAGTCTCTAGCGATGACATGTCGACATGTTGGCGAATTGCCAACTACACAGAGAATCATCGATCGGTTGTAAAAAGCCAATTCCATGATATCTCGTGAACGCCTGCTCCGATTCTCACATTCTTGCTGCATTCGAATTGGGATGCGGAGTCTCTAGCGAGGACATGTCGACATGTTGGCGAATTGCCAATACACAGAGAATCATCGATCGGTTGTAAAAAGCCAATTCCATGATATCTCGTGAACGCCTGCTCCGATTCTCACCATTCTTGCTGCATTCGAATTGGATGCGAGTCTCTAGCGATGACATGTCGACATGTGGCGAATTGCCAATACACAGAGAATCATCGATCGGTTTGTAAAAGCCAATTCCATGATATCTCGTGAACGCCTGCTCCGATTCTCACCATTCTTGCTGCATTCGAATGGGATGCGAGTCTCTAGCAATGACATGTCGACATGTTGGCGAATTGCCAACTACACAGAGAATCATCGATCGTTTGTAAAAGCCAATTCCATGATATCTCTTGAAAGCTTGCTTCGATTCTCACCATTCTTGCTGCATTCGAATGGGATGCGAGTCTCTAGCGTGACATGTCGACATGTTGGCGATTGCCAACTACACAGAGATCATCGATCGGTTGTAAAAGCCAATTCCATGATATCTCGTGAACGCCTGCTCGATTCTCACCATTCTTGCGCATTCGAATTGGATGCGAGTCTCTAGCGTGACATGTCGACATGTTGGCGAATTGCCAACTACACAGAGAATCATCGATCGAATTGTAAAAGACAATTTCCATGATATCTCGTGAACGCCTGCTCCGATTCTCACCATTCTTGCTGCATTCGAATTGGGATGCGAGTCTCTAGCGATGACATGTCGACATGTTGCGAATTGCCAACTACACAGAGAATCATCGATCGGTTTGTAAAAGCCGATTTCCATGACATCACGTGAACGCCTGCTCCGATTCTCACCATTCTTGCTGCATTCGAATTGGGATGCGAGTCTCTAGCGATGACATGTCGACATGTTGGCGAATGCCAACTACACAGAGAATCATCGATCGGTTTGTAAAAGCCAATTTCCATGACATCACGTGAACGCCTGCTCCGATTCTCACCATTCTTGCTGCATTCGAATTGGGATGCGAGTCTCTAGCAATGACATGTCGACATGTTGGCGAATTGCCAACTACACAGAGAATCATCGATCGGTTTGTAAAAGCCGATTTCCATGACATCACGTGAACGCCTGCTCGATTCTCACCATTCTTGCTGCATTCGAATTGGATGCGAGTCTCTAGCAATGACATGTCGACATGTTGGCGAATTGCCAACTACACAGGAATCATCGATCGGTTTGTAAAAGCCAATTTCCATGATATCTCGTGAACGCCTGCTCCGATTCTCACCATTCTTGCTGCATTCGAATGGGATGCGAGTCTCTAGCGATGACATGTCGACATGTTGGCGAATTGCAACTACACAGAGAATCATCGATCGGTTGTAAAAGCCAATTCCATGATATCTCGTGAACGCCTGCTCCGATTCTCACCATTCTTGCTGCATCGAATTGGGATGCGAGTCTCTAGCAATGACATGTCGACATGTTGGCGAATGCCAACTACACAGAGATCATCGATCGGTTTGTAAAAGCCAATTTCCATGATATCTCGTGAACGCCTGCTCCGATTTCACCATTCTTGCTGCATTCGAATTGGGATGCGAGTCTCTAGCAATGACATGTCGACATGTTGGCGAATGCCAACTACACAGAGAATCATCGATCGGTTTGTAAAAGACAATTTCCATGATATCTCGTGAACGCCTGCTCCGATTCTCACCATTCTTGCTGCATTCGAATTGGGAATGCGAGTCTCTAGCGAGGACATGTCGACATGTTGGCGAATGCCAACTACACGAGAATCATCGATCGAATTGTAAAAGACAATTTCCATGATATCTCGTGAACGCCTGCTCGATTCTCACCATTCTTGCTGCATTCGAATTGGGATGCGAGTCTCTAGCGATGACATGTCGAATGTTGGCGAATTGCAACTACACAGAGATCATCGATCGGTTTGTAAAAGCCAATTTCCATGATATCTCGTGAACGCCTGCTCCGATTCTCACCATCTTGCTGCATTCGAATTGGGATGCGAGTCTCTAGCAATGACATGTCGACATGTTGGCGAATTGGCCAACTACACAGAGAATCATCGATCGGTTGTAAAAGCCGATTTCCATGACATCACGTGAACGCCTGCTCCGATTCTCACCATTCTTGCTGCCATTCGAATTGGGATCGAGTCTCTAGCGATGACATGTCGACATGTTGGCGAATTGCCAATACACAGAGAATCATCGATCGGTTGTAAAAGCCAATTTCCATGATATCTCGTGAACGCCTGCTCCGATTCTCACCATCTTGCTGCATTCGAATTGGGATGCGAGTCTCTAGCGATGACATGTCGACATGTTGCGAATTGCCAACTACACAGAGAATCATCGATCGGTTTGTAAAAGCCGATTTCCATGACATCACGTGAACGCCTGCTCCGATTCTCACCATTCTTGCTGCATTCGAATTGGGATGCGAGTCTCTAGCGATGACATGTCGACATGTTGGCGAATTGCCAACGACACCGAGAATCATCGATCGGTTGTAAAAGCCGATTTCCATGACATCACGTGAACGCCTGCTCCGATTCTCACCATTCTTGCTGCATTCGAATTGGGATGCGAGTCTCTAGCGATGACATGTCGACATGTTGGCGAATTGCCAACTACACAGAGAATCATCGATCGAATTGTAAAAGACAATTTCCATGATATCTCTTGAAAGCTTGCTTAGATTCTCACCATTTTTGATGCGTTTGAATTGAGATTCGAGTCGCTAGCGAGAACATGTCGACATGTTGGCGAATTGCCAACTACACAGAGAATCATCGATCGGTTTGTAAAAGCCAATTTCCATGACATCACGTGAACGCCTGCTCCGATTCTCACCATTCTTGCTGCATTCGAATTGGGATGCGAGTCTCTAGCGATGACATGTCGACATGTGGCGAATTGCCAACTACACAGAGAATCATCGATCGGTTTGTAAAAGCCGATTTCCATGACATCACGTGAACGCCTGCTCCGATTCTCACCATTCTTGCTGCATTCGAATTGGGATGCGAGTCTCTAGCGATGACATGTCGACATGTTGGCGAATTGCCAACTACACAGAGAATCATCGATCGAATTTTAAAAGCGAATTTCTATGATATCTCTTGAAAGCTTGCTTCGATTCTCACCATTTTTGATGCGTTTGAATTGGGATGCGAGTCTCTAGCAATGACATGTCGACATGTTGGCGAATTGCCAACTACACAGAGAATCATCGATCGGTTTGTAAAAGCCATTTCCATGATATCTCGTGAACGCCTGCTCCGATTCTCACCATTCTTGCTGCATTCGAATTGGATGCGAGTCTCTAGCGATGACATGTCGACATGTTGGCGAATTGCCAACTACACAGAGAATCATAGATCGAATTTTAAAAGCGAATTTCTATGATATCTCTTGAAAGCTTGCTTCGATTCTCACCATTCTGCTGCATTCGAATTGGGATGCGAGTCTCTAGCAATGACATGTCGACATGTTGGCGAATTGCCCAACTACACAGAAAATCATCGATCGAATTTAAAAAGGCAATTTCCATGATATCTCTTGAAAGCTTGCTTCGATTCTCACCATTCTTGCTGCATTCGAATTGGGATGCGAGTCTCTAGCGATGACATGTCGACATGTTGGCGAATTGCCACTACACAGAGAATCATAGATCGAATTTTAAAAGCGAATTTCTATGATATCTCTTGAAAGCTTGCTTCGATCTCACCATTTTTGATGCGTTTGAATTGGGATGCGAGTCTCTAGCAATGACATGTCGACATGTTGGCGAATGCCAACTACACAGAGAATCATCGATCGTTTGTAAAAGCCGATTTCCATGACATCACGTGAACGCCTGCTCCGATTCTCACCATTCTGCTGCATTCGAATTGGATGCGAGTCTCTAGCAATGACATGTCGACATGTTGGCGAATTGCCAATACACAGAGAATCATCGATCGGTTTGTAAAAGACAATTTCCATGATATCTAGTGAACGCCTGCTCCGATTCTCACCATTCTGCTGCATTCGAATTGGGATGCGAGTCTCTAGCGATGACATGTCGACATGTTGCGAATTGCCAACTACAAAGAGAATCATCGATCGGTTTGTAAAAGCCAATTTCCATGATATCTCGTGAACGCCTGCTCCGATTCTCACCATTCTTGCTGCTTCGAATTGGGAGCGAGTCTCTAGCATGACATGTCGACATGTTGGCGAATTGCCACTACACAGAGAATCATAGATCAAATTTTAAAAGCGAATTTCTATGATATCTCTTGAAAGCTTGCTTCGATTCTCACCATTTTTGATGCGTTTGAATTGGGATGCGAGTCTCTAGCGATGACATGTCGACATGTTGGCGAATTGCCAACTACACAGAGAATCATCGATCGGTTTGTAAAAGCCAATTTCCATGATATCTCGTGAACGCCTGCTCCGATTCTCACCATTCTTGCTGCATTCGAATTGGGATGCGAGTCTCTAGCAATGACATGTCGACATGTTTGCGAATTGCCAACTACACAGAGAATCATCGATCGAATTTTAAAGCGAATTTCTATGATATCTCTTGAAAGCTTGCTTCGATTCTCACCATTTTTGATGCGTTTGAATTGGGATTCGAGTCTCTAGCAATGGACATGTCGACATGTTGGCGAATTGCAACTACACAGAGGAATCATCGATCGGTTTGTAAAAGCCAATTTCCATGATATCTCGTGAACGCCTGCTCCGATTCTCACCATTCTTGCTGCATTCGAATTGGGATCGAGTCTCTAGCATGACATGTCGACATGTTGGCGAATTGCCAACTACACAGGAATCATCGATCGAATTTTAAAGCGAATTTCTATGATATCTCTTGAAAGCTTGCTTCGATTCTCACCATCTTGCTGCATTCGAATGGGATGCGAGTCTATAGCGATGACATGTCGGACATGTTGGCGAATTGCCAACTACACAGAGAATCATAGATCAAATTTTAAAAGCGAATTTCTATGATATCTCTTGAAAGCTTGCTTCGATTCTCACCATTTTTGATGCGTTTGAATTGGGATGCGAGTCTCTAGCAATGACATGTCGACATGTTGGCGAATTGCCAACTACACAGAGAATCATCGATCGGTTTGTAAAAGCCGATTTCCATGACATCACGTGAACGCCTGCTCCGATTCTCACCATTCTTGCTGCATTCGAATTGGGATGCGAGTCTCTAGCAATGACATGTCGACATGTGGCGAATTGCCAACTACACAGAGATCATCGATCGGTTTGTAAAAAGACAATTTCCATGATATCTAGTGAACGCCTGCTCCGATTCTCACCATTCTTGCTGCATTCGATTGGGATGCGAGTCTCTAGCGATGAAATGTCGACATGTTGCGAATTGCCAACTACACAGAGAATCATCGATCGGTTTGTAAAAGCCAATTTCCATGATATCTCGTGAACGCCTGCTCCGATTCTCACATTCTTGCTGCATTCGAATTGGGATGCGAGTCTCTAGCATGACATGTCGACATGTTGGCGAATTGCCAACTACACAGAGAATCATCGATCGGTTTGTAAAAAGACAATTTCCATGACATCACGTGAACGCCTGCTCGATTCTCACCATTCTTGCTGCATTCGAATTGGGATGCGAGTCTCTAGCGATGACATGTCGACCATGTTGGCGAATTGCCACTACACAGAGAATCATAGATCAAATTTTAAAAGCGAATTTCTATGATATCTCTTGAAAGCTTGCTTCGATTCTCACCATTTTTGCTGCATTCGAATTGGGATGCGAGTCTCTAGCAATGACATGTCGACATGTTGGCGAATTGCCAACTACACAGAGGAATCATCGATCGGTTTGTAAAAGCCAATTTCCATGATATCTCGTGAACGCCTGCTCCGATTCTCACCATTCTTGCTGCATTCGAATTGGGAGGCGAGTCTCTAGCAATGGACATGTCGACATGTGGCGAATTGCCAACTACACAGGAATCATCGATCGAATTGTAAAAGACAATTTTCATGATATCTCTTGAAAGCTTGCTTCGATTCTCACCATTTTTGATGCGTTTGAATTGGGATGCGAGTCTCTAGCGATGACATGTCGACATGTGGCGAATTGCCAACTACAAAGAGAATCATCGATCGTTTGTAAAAGCCAATTTCCATGATATCTCGTGAACGCCTGCTCGATTCTCACCATTCTTGCTGCATTCGAATTGGGATGCGAGTCTCTAGCAATGACATGTCGACATGTTGGCGAATTGCCAACTACCAGAGAATCATCGATCGGTTTGTAAAAAGACAATTTCCATGATATCTCTTGAAAGCTTGCTTCGATTCTCACCATTTTTGATGCGTTTGAATTGGGATGCGAGTCTCTAGCAATGACATGTCGACATGTTGGCGAATTGCCAACTACACAGAGAATCATCGATCGAATTGTAAAAAGACAATTTCCATGATATCTCTTGAAAGCTTGCTTCGATTCTCACCATTTTTGATGCGTTTGAATTGGGATGCGAGTCTCTAGCATGACATGTCGACATGTTGGCGAATTGCAACTACACAGAGAATCATCGATCGGTTTGTAAAAGCCGATTTCCATGACATCACGTGAACGCCTGCTCCGATTCTCACCATTCTTGCTGCATTCGAATTGGATGCGAGTCTCTAGCAATGACATGTCGACATGTGGCGAATTGCCAACTACACAGAGAATCATCGATCGAATTGTAAAAGACAATTTCCATGATATCTCGTGAACGCCTGCTCCGATTATCACCATTCTTGCTGCATTCGAATTGGGATGGAGTCTCTAGCGATGACATGTCGACATGTGGCGAATTGCCAACTACACAGAGAATCATCGATCGAATTGTAAAAGACAATTTCCATGATATCTCTTGAAAGCTTGCTTCGATTCTCACCATTTTTGATGCGTTTGAATTGGGATGGAGTCTCTAGCAATGACATGTCGACATGGTTGGCGAATTGCCAACTACACAGAGAATCATCGATCGGTTTGTAAAAGCCAATTTCCATGACATCACGTGAACGCCTGCTCCGATTCTCACATTCTTGCTGCATTCGAATTGGGATGCGAGTCTCTAGCGATGACTGTCGACATGTTGGCGAATGCCAACTACACAGAGAATCATCGATCGAATTGTAAAAGACAATTTCCATGATATCTCGTGAACGCCTGCTCCGATTCTCACCATTCTGCTGCATTCGAATGGGATGCGAGTCTCTAGCGATGGACATGTCGACATGTTGGCGAATTGCCAACTACCAGAGAATCATCGATCGAATTGTAAAAGACAATTTCCATGATATCTCGTGAACGCCTGCTCGATTCTCACCATCTTGCTGCATTCGAATTGGGATGCGAGTCTCTAGCGATGACATGTCGACATGTGGCGAATTGCAACTACACAGAGAATCATCGATCGGTTTGTAAAAGCCAATTTCCATGATATCTCGTGAACGCCTGCTCGATTCTCACCATTCTTGCTGCATCGAATTGGGATGCGGTCTCTAGCGATGGACATGTCGACATGTTGGCGAATGCCAACTACCAGAGAATCATCGATCGGTTTGTTAAAAGCCAATTTCCATGATATCTCGTGAACGCTGCTCCGATTCTCACCATTCTTGCTGCATTCGAATTGGGAGCGAGTCTCTAGCAATGACATGTCGACAGTTGGCGAATTGCCAACTACACAGAGAATCATCGATCGGTTTGTAAAAGCCATTTCCATGATATCTCGTGAACGCCTGCTCGATTCTCACCATTCTTGCGCATTCGAATTGGGAATGCGAGTCTCTAGCGAGGACATGTCGACATGTTGGCGAATTGCCAACTACACGAGAATCATCGATCGAATTGTAAAAGACAATTTCCATGATATCTCGTGAACGCCTGCTCCGATTCTCACCATTCTGCTGCATTCGAATTGGGATGCGAGTCTCTAGCGAGGACATGTCGACATGTGGCGAATTGCCAACTACACAGAGAATCATCGATCGGTTTGTAAAAGACAATTTCCATGATATCTCGTGAACGCCTGCTCCGAGTCTCACCATTCTTGCTGCATTCGAATTGGGATGCGAGTCTCTAGCGATGAAATGTCGACATGTGGCGAATTGCCAACTACACAGAGACTCATCGATCGGTTTGTAAAAGCCAATTTCCATGACATCACGTGAACGCCTGCTCCGATTCTCACCATTCTTGCTGCATTCGAATTGGGATGCGAGTCTCTAGCGATGGACATGTCGACATGTTGGCGAATTGCCACTACACAGAGAATCATCGATCGTTTGTAAAAGCCAATTTCCATGACATCACGTGAACGCCTGCTCCGATTCTCACCATTCTGCTGCATTCGAATGGGATGCGAGTCTCTAGCATGACATGTCGACTGTTGGCGAATTGCCAACTAACAGAGAATCATCGATCGTTTGTAAAAGCCGATTTCCATGACATCACGTGAACGCCTGCTCCGATTCTCACCATTCTTGCGCATTCGAATTGGGATGCGAGTCTTAGCAATGACATGTCGACATGTTGGCGAATTGCCAACTAACAGAGAATCATCGATCGGTTGTAAAAGCCAATTTCCATGATATATCGTGAACGCCTGCTCCGATCTCACCATTCTTGCTGCATTCGAATTGGGATGCGAGTCTCTAGCATGACATGTCGACCATGTTGGCAAATTGCCAACTACACAGAGAATCATCGATCGGTTTGTAAAAGCCAATTTCCATGATATCTCGTGAACGCCTGCTCCGATTCTCACCATTCTTGCTGCATTCGAATTGGGAGCGAGTCTCTAGCAATGACATGTCGACATGTGGCGAATTGCCAATACACAGAGAATCATCGATCGGTTTGTAAAAGCAATTTCCATGATATCTCGTGAACGCCTGCTCCGATTCTCACCATCTTGCTGCATTCGAATTGGGATGCGAGTCTTAGCAATGACATGTCGACATTGTTGGCGAATTGCCAATACACAGAGAATCATCGATCGGTTTGTAAAAGCCAATTTCCATGATATCTCGTGAACGCCTGCTCGATTCTCACCATCTTGCTGCATTCGAATTGGGAATGCGAGTCTCTAGCGATGACATTCGACATGTTGGCGAATTGCCAATACACAGAGAATCATCGATCGGTTTGTAAAAGACAATTTCCATGATATCTCGTGAACGCCTGCTCCGATTCTCACCATTCTGCTGCATTCGAATTGGGATGCGAGTCTCTAGCGATGACATGTCGACATGTTGGCGAATTGCCAACTACACAGAGAATCATCGCTCGGTTTTGTAAAAGCAATTTCCATGATATCTCGTGAACGCCTGCTCCGATTTCACCATTCTTGCTGCATTCGAATTGGGATGCGAGGTCTCTAGCAATGGACATGTCGACATGTGGCGAATTGCCAACTACACAGAGAATCACGATCGGTTTGTAAAAGCCGATTTCCATGACATCACGTGAACGCCTGCTCCGATTCTCACCATTCTTGCGCATTCGAATTGGGATGCGGTCTCTAGCAATGACTGTCGACATGTTGCGAATTGCCAACTACACAGAGAATCATCGATCGGTTTGTAAAAGCCGATTTCCATGACATCACGTGAACGCCTGCTCGATTCTCACCATCTTGCTGCATTCGAATTGGGATGCGAGTCTCTAGCAATGACATGTCGACATGTGGCGAATTGCCAACTACACCGAGAATCATCGATCGGTTGTAAAAGCCGATTTCCATGACATCACGTGAACGCCTGCTCCGATTCTCACATTCTTGCTGCATTCGAATTGGGAGCGAGTCTCTAGCAATGACATGTCGACATGTTGGCGAATTGCCAACTACACAGAGAATCATCGATCGGTTTGTAAAAGCCAATTCCATGATATCTCGTGAACGCCTGCTCGATTCTCACCATTCTTGCTGCATTCGATTGGGATGCGAGTCTCTAGCGATGACATGTCGACATGTTGGCGAATTGCCAACTACACAGAGAATCATCGATCGGTTGTAAAAGCCAATTTCCATGATATCTCGTGAACGCCTGCTCCGATTCTCACCATCTTGCTGCATTCGAATTGGGATGCGGTCTCTAGCAATGACATGTCGACATGTGGCGAATTGCCAACTACACAGAGAATCATAGATCGAATTTTAAAAGCGAATTTCTATGATATCTCTTGAAAGCTTGCTTCGATTCTCACCATTTTTGATGCGTTTGAATTGGGATGCGAGTCTCTAGCGATGACATGTCGACATGTTGGCGAATTGCCAACTACACAGAGAATCATCGATCGGTTTGTAAAAGCCAATTTCCATGACATCACGTGAACGCCTGCTCCGATTCTCACCATTCTTGCTGCATTCGAATTGGGATGCGAGTCTCTAGCGATGACATGTCGACATGTTGGCGAATTGCCAACTACACAGAGAATCATAGATCGAATTTTAAAAGCGAATTTCTATGATATCTCTTGAAAGCTTGCTTCGATTCTCACCATTTTTGATGCGTTTGAATTGGGATGCGAGTCTCTAGCAATGACATGTCGACATGTTGGCGAATTGCCAACTACACAGGAATCATCGATCGGTTTGTAAAAGACAATTCCATGATATCTCGTGAACGCCTGCTCCGATTCTCACCATCTTGCTGCATTCGAATTGGATGCGAGTCTTAGCAATGACATGTCGACATGTTGGCGAATTGCCAACTACACAGAGAATCATAGATCGAATTTTAAAAGCGAATTTCTATGATATCTCTTGAAAGCTTGCTTCGATTCTCACCATTCTTGCTGCATTCGAATTGGGATGCGAGTCTCTAGCGATGACATGTCGACATGTTGGCGAATTGCCAACTACACAGAGAATCATAGATCGAATTTTAAAAGCGAATTTCTATGATATCTCTTGAAAGCTTGCTTCGATTCTCACCATTCTTGCTGCATTCGAATTGGGATGCGAGTCTCTAGCAATGACATGTCGACATGTTGGCGAATTGCCAACTACACAGAGAATCATCGATCGGTTTGTAAAAGCCGATTTCCATGACATCACGTGAACGCCTGCTCCGATTCTCACCATCTTGCTGCATTCGAATTGGGATGCGAGGTCTCTAGCAATGACATGTCGACATGGTTGGCGAATTGCAAATACACAGAGAATCATCGATCGGTTGTAAAAGCCAATTTCCATGATATCTCGTGAACGCCTGCTCGATTCTCACCATTCTTGCTGCATTCGAATTGGGAGCGAGTCTCTAGCGATGACATGTCGACATTGTTGGCGAATTGCCAACTACACAGAGAATCATCGATCGGTTTGTAAAAGCCAATTTCCATGATATCTCGTGAACGCCTGCTCCGATCTCACCATTCTTGCTGCATTCGAATTGGGATGCGAGTCTCTAGCAATGACATGTCGACATTGTTGGCGAATTGCCAACTACACAGAGAATCATAGATCGAATTTTAAAAGCGAATTTCTATGATATCTCTTGAAAGCTTGCTTCGATTCTCACCATTTTGATGCGTTTGAATTGGGATGCGAGTCTCTAGCGATGACATGTCGGACATGTTGGCGAATGCCAACTACACAGAGAATCATCGATCGGTTTGTAAAAGCCAATTTCCATGATATCTCGTGAACGCCTGCTCCGATCTCACCATTCTTGCTGCATTCGAATTGGGATGCGAGTCTCTAGCAATGACATGTCGACTGTTGGCGAATTGCCAACTACACAGAGAATCATAGATCGAATTTTAAAAGCGAATTTCTATGATATCTCTTGAAAGCTTGCTTCGATTCTCACCATTTTGATGCGTTTGAATTGGGATGCGAGTCTTAGCAATGACATGTCGAATGTTGGCGAATTGCCAACTACACAGAGGAATCATCGATCGGTTTGTAAAAGCCAATTCCATGATATCTCGTGAACGCCTGCTCCGATTCTCACCATTCTTGCGCATTCGAATTGGGATGCGAGTCTCTAGCAATGACATGTCGACATGTTGGCGAATTGCAACTACACAGAGAATCATCGATCGAATTTTAAAAGCGAATTTCTATGATATCTCTTGAAAGCTTGCTTCGATTCTCACCATCTTGCTGCATTCGAATGGATGCGAGTCTCTAGCGATGACATGTAGACATGTTGGCGAATTGCCAATACACAGAGAATCATCGATCGAATTTTAAAAGCGAATTTCTATGATATCTCTTGAAAGCTTGCTTCGATTCTCACCATTTTGATGCGTTTGAATTGGGATGCGAGTCTCTAGCAATGACATGTCGACATGTTGGCGAATTGCCAACTACACAGAGAATCATCGATCGGTTTGTAAAAGCCGATTTCCATGACATCACGTGAACGCCTGCTCCGATTCTCACATTCTTGCTGCATTCGAATTGGGATGCGAGTCTATAGCAATGGACATGTCGACATGTGGCGAATTGCCAACTACACAGAGAATCATCGATCGGTTTGTAAAAGCCAATTTCCATGATATCTCGTGAACGCCTGCTCCGATTCTCACCATTCTTGCTGCATTCGAATTGGGATGCGAGTCTCTAGCGATGACATGTCGACATGTTGGCGAATGCCAAATACACAGAGAATCATCGATCGGTTTGTAAAAGCCAATTTCCATGATATCTCGTGAACGCCTGCTCCGATTCTCACCATCTTGCTGCATTCGAATTGGGATGCGAGTCTCTAGCAATGACATGTCGACATGTTGGCGAATTGCAACTACACAGAGAATCATCGATCGAATTTTAAAAGCGAATTTCTATGATATCTCTTGAAAGCTTGCTTCGATTCTCACCATTTTGATGCGTTTGAATTGGGATGCGAGTCTCTAGCAATGAATGTCGACATGTTGGCGAATTGCCAACTACACAGAGAATCATCGATCGGTTTGTAAAAGCCAATTCCATGATATCTCGTGAACGCCTGCTCCGATTCTCACCATTCTTGCTGCATTCGAATTGGGATGCGAGTCTCTAGCAATGACATGTCGACATGTTGGCGAATTGCCAACTACAACAGAGAATCATCGATCGAATTTTAAAAGCGAATTTCTATGATAGATCTTGAAAGCTTGCTTCGATTCTCACCATTTTGATGCGTTTGAATTGGGATGCGAGTCTCTAGCAATGACATGTCGACATGTTGGCGAATGCCAACTACACAGAGCATCCGGTTGCAAGACCCCCCCCCCCGATCGCGTTTGAAAAAGCACTCATTTCCATGATATCTCGTGAACGCCTGCTCCGATTCTCACCATTCTTGCTGCATTCGAATTGGGATGCGAGTCTATTGCACATGACATGTCGACAGTTGGCGAATTGTTAATACACAGGAAATTCATGAGTCGAATTTTTACAAGCGAATTGTACATGATCTCTTAATTAGTTGCTGATTTCACCATTCTTGTGCATCGCATGGGCTGCGGACGTCTCTAGCGAGAGCAGATGTGAACTGGTGGCGATGCAAAATATAAAAAGGAGAATAATATAGTCAATTTAGAAGAGAATTTCTATGAGACTCTTGGAAGATTGCTTCAGACTTCTCCATTTTGATGCGTTGAATGGGATGGAGTATCTGCAAGACATGCGAAACATGTTGGCGAATTGCCAACTCACGAAAATCATTGAGCTGGTTTGTAAAAGCCGATTTCCATGACATCACAGTGAAACGCCTGCTCCGGACTTGCGAAACCATTCTGCGGCATTCGAATTGGGATGAGCGAGTCTCTAGGCCAATGAATGTCGACATGTTGGGACATTGGCCAACTACACAGAGAATCATCGATCGGTTTGTGAAAGGACAATTTCCATGATTATATAGTGAAGCCTGCTCGATTCTCACATTCTTGCTGAATGCGAATTGGGAATGCGAGTCTCTCGCGAGACATGTCGACATGTTGGCACTTGCAAACATACACAGAGAGCTTCATCGGATCGGTTGTAAAAGCCAATTCCAGGATATCCGTGAACGCCTGTCGATGCTCCCCATTCTTGCTGCATTCGAATGGAAGCGAGTTTCTCTAGCAATGACAGTCGACATGTTGGCGAATTGCCAAAACTACACAGAGAAATCATAGATCAAATTAGAACGCGAATTTCTATGTATCTATGAAGCATTGCTTCGAATTCTCACCTTTTGATGGGCGTTTGAATTTGGATGCGAGTAGTCTCTAGAGAGGAACAGTCGACATGTTGGAGAATTGACAATACAACAGAGATCATCGATCGGTTTTTAAAAGCCATTTCCATGATATCTCGTGAACGCCTGCCCGATTCTCACCATTCTTGCTGCTTCGAATTGGGATGCGGTCTCTAGCACAAGGGACATGTCGACAGTGGCGAATTGCCAACTACACAGAGAATCATCGACGGTTGTAAAAGACCAATTTCCAGACATCACGTGAAACGGCATGCTCCGATTCTCACCATTCTTCTGCATTCGAATGGGAGGCGACGTCTTCTAGCGATGACATGTCGACATGTTAGGCGAATTGCCAACAACAGAGAATCATCGATCGTGTGTAAAAAGCCAATTCCATGATTATCACGTGAACGCCTGCTCCGATTCTATCCCTCACCATTATTGCTGCATTCGATTGAGCGCGTTCTAGCAATGACATGTCGACATGTTGGCGGCAATTGCCACTACACAGGAAAATCAGCGATCGGTTGTAAAAGCCATTTCCATGATATCTCGTGAAAACGCCTGCTCCCGTTCTCACCATCTTGCTGCATTCGAATTGGGAAGCGAGTCTCTAGCAATGACATGTCGACATTGTTGGCGAATTGGCCATGACTACCAGAGAAGCCATAGATCAAATTTTAGAAGCGAATTTCATGGTATCTATTGAAAGCTTGATCGATTCTCCCCTTGTTGATGCGTGTTGAATGTGGATGCGAGTCTCTAGCGATGACATCTTGTCGACATTTGGCGGAATGCCAAACTAACAGAGAATCATCGATCGGTTTTTTTAAAAGCCGATTTCCATGATATTCGTTGAAACGCCTGCTCCGATATCACCATTCTGTGCTGCATTCGGAATGGATGCGAGTCTCTAGCAATGACATGTCGACAGGTTGGCGAATTGCCAACTAAACAGAGAATCAGCGATCGGTTTTAAAGACAATTCCATGACATCACGTGAACGACTGCTCCGATTCTCACCCTTCTTGGCGGCATTCGAATTGGGAAAGCGAGTCTCTAGCAATTGACATGTCAGACAGGTTGCCAGAATTGCAACTACACAGGAATATCATCGGTTTGTAAAAGCCATTTCCTGATATCACGTGAAACGCGGACTCCGATTCTCACCATTCTTGCTGCATTCGAATTGGGATGCGAGTCTCTAGAATGACCTGTCGAAATGGTTGGCGAATTGCCAACTCCAAGAGAATCATCGAATCGGTTTGGTAAAAGCCAATTCCATGAATCACGTGAACGCCTGCCCGATTCTTTCCCCCTCCCACCATTCTTGCTGCATTCGGAATGGGATGAGAGTCTTAGCACTGACAGTCGACATTGTTGGCGAATGCCAAACTACACAGAGACTCATAGATAAATTTTAGCAGCGAATTTTAGTTTCTCTTGGAAAGATTGCTTCGATTATCAACATTTTTGTGCGTTTGAATTGGGTATGCGAGTCTCTAGCACTGACAGTCGAAATGTTGGCGAATTGCCAACTACACGGAGAATCATCGATCGGTTTGTAAAGACAATTCATGACTTCACGTGAACGCTTGCGCCGAGTTACATTCTTGCTGCATTCGAATTGGGATGCGAGTCTTAGCGAGACTGTCGACATGGTGGCGAATGCAAAAACTACACAGAGAATCATCGATCGGTTGTAAAAGCCAATTTCCATGACATTCACGTGAATCGCCTGCTCGATTCTCACCATTCTTGCTGCAATCGAATTGGGATGCGAGTCTCTAGCGATGGACATGTCGAATGTTGGCGAATTGCAGCCAACACAGCGAATAGAGATCAAATATTGGAAGCGATGGTCTATGAATTCTGAAAGCTTGATTCCGCTTCTCACCTATTCAGCGTGTCCATTGAGATGCGATGTCTCTAGTGATTGACATGTCGACTGTTGGCGAATTGCAACTAAACAGAGAATAATCGACGGTTTGTAAAAGACAATTTCCATGATAAATCGTGAAAGCCTGCTACGATTTTCCACACTTCTTGCTGCGATTCGACATTGGGAAGGATGCGAGTCTCTAGCGCAGACATTGTCGACATGTTGGCGATTGCCGAACTACACAGAGAATCATAGATCAAATTTAGTAGCGAATTTCTAGTTTCTCTTGAAAGCTTGCTTCGATTCTCACCATTTTTGATGCGTTTGAATGGGAGCGAGTCTCAACAATGACATGTAGACATGTTGGCGAATTGCCAACTCTACACAGAGAATCATCGATCGGTTTGTAAAAGCCAATTTCATGATATCTCGTGAACGATTGCTCCGATTCTCACATTCTTGCTGCATTCGAATTGGGATGCGAGTCCTATAGCAACTGATCATGTCGACATGGTGGCGAAATATTGCCAATACACAGCACAAGCATCGATCGAATTAAAAGGATTTTACATGATATCTCTTAAAGCTGCTTCGATTCTTCACCATTTTGCGGAATTCGAATTGTGAGGCGAGTCTCCTAGCGA
This sequence comes from Schistosoma mekongi, assembly GCA_034768735.1. Lineage (NCBI taxonomy): Eukaryota > Metazoa > Platyhelminthes > Trematoda > Strigeidida > Schistosomatidae > Schistosoma > Schistosoma mekongi. The sequence goes on along the minus strand of JALJAT010000323.1, from coordinate 543 downwards.
TGACATGTCGAATGTTGGCGAATTGCCAACTACACAGAGAATCATCGACGGTTTTGGGTTTATTTTTTTAAAAAAAAGCCAATTTCCATGACATCACGGACCGCCTGCCTCCGATTCTCACCATTCTTGCTGCATTCGACATTGGGGGAATTGGATGCGAGTCTACTAGCATGACCATGTCGACCTGTTGGCGAATTGACAAACTACCAAAGAGACTCATCGATCGGTTTGTAAAAGCCAATTCCATGACATCACGTGAACGCCTGCTCGAAATCTCACCTTTCTTGCGCATTCGAATTGGGGAGGCAGTCTCTAGCATGACATGTCGACCGTTGGCGAAGTGCCAATAACAGAGAATAATAATCAAATTTTAGTAGCGAATTTCTATGTTATCTCTTGAAAGCTGCTGCGATTTTCTCACCATTTTTGGCGTTTGATTAGGGATGCGAGTATCTAGCAAGACAGGTCGACATGTGGCGAAAGTGACAACTACACAGAGCTCATTGAAGCGGTTTGTTAAAAGCCAACGTCCTGATATATCGT
>JALJAT010000322.1:0-20727 GCA_034768735.1 Schistosoma mekongi | reverse complement strand
AAATTCTCTAAAACTAACAAACACCTCCAAATTTACCATGTCTTCCCACATTATTTTTTACCTAAATAAAACACAAATATCTACTAAATCTATAAATCTTACAATACTACCCCCTTACAAAATTCTCTAAAACTAACAAACACCTCCAAATTTACCATGTCTTCCCACATTATTTTTTACCTAAATAACACATTTTTTCACCCTATGTACCCACTACTTTTTTAAACTTACACATTTCTCTTACAAAATCAACCAATTATAATAACCCCTAAAGCAACAAGAAACATAAGAGCTAACTACACTAAACCAATAAGGACTATACCCTATAAGGGAATAAGGAACTAACTACACTAAACCAATAAGGACTATACCCTATACGGGAATAAGGAACTAACTACACTAAACCAATAAGGACTATACCCTATAAGGGAATAAGGAACTAACTACACTAAACCAATAAGGACTATACCCTATAAGGGAATAAGGAACTAACTACACTAAACCAATAAGGACTATACCCTATAAGGGAATAAGGAACTAACTACACTAAACCAATAAGGACTATACCCTATAAGGGGAATAAGGAACTAAGTACACTAAACCAATAAGGACTATACCCTATAAGGGAATAAGGAACTAAGTACACTAAACCAATAAGGACTATACCCTATAAGGGAATAAGGAACTAAGTACACTAAACCAATAAGGACTATACCCTATAAGGGAATAAGGAACTAAGTACACTAAACTAGTCTTAATATTACCAGTAATACCAAAAGTGAACACACAAAATTAATTATGAAAAATTTAACTTCAAATTAAATCAGCAAAACACCTTACTCACCCATAAATTATTTAACCTTACATCATTATAACTTCCATATTATATATATGAATAAAATAGACCCTTTTTAAAGTTACCCTTTTATCACTCTAATAACTCTAACCTAAACTGACCTGTAATCCCATTAATTGATTTTCCCCCTAACTAATATATTTTACCCTATCTATCCACTTATTTGTGACAATAACTACTAAATCTATAAATCTTACAATACTACCCCCTTACAAAATTCTCTAAAACTAACAAACACCTCCAAATTTACCATGTCTTCCCACATTATTTTTTACCTAAATAACACATTTTTTCACCCTATGTACCCACTACTTTTTTAAACTTACACATTTCTCTTACAAAATCAACCAATTATAATAACCCCTAAAGCAACAAGAAACATAAGAGCTAACTACACTAAACCAATAAGGACTATACCTTATAATAAAACACAAATATTACTAAATCTATAGGAGAACATTATATTCATAATTGAATCCTAAATACAACCCATCAAATCTGGCATCCTACATCTAAACATTCTACACTCACCAAAAGTATCTCATATAAACAACATAAAGTATAACTTAACGACTATACTCTCTCACACTTCTAACCATCAATTTAACCATAATCATACCAAAAACTAGCATCATACAATAAAAAACATAAACAACTGACTCATAATCTCTACACAAATAATAACTATATTCAACCAAACACACACCAAAAAATCTATAATCTAAAAAAAAAAAACAAAAAAAAAAAAAAAAAAAAAACCAACAAAAAAGAAATATAACTAAATCTCAAATTAGATATACCAGATTTAGGCAACATCATTCTTACATAAACAAACAATATATAAACACCACCAAAATAAACTAAAATAAATAATAAAAAATATCACCTAAAACCTGTAGAATAAAATATAACCACCCCAACACTTAATGATCTAATAACTATCAAAAATACACGAGACAATGATCTACTACAAAAAGTAAATCCATACAAACAAATAAAATAAACTATACAAAATAACGTAACAACCACTTATCAAAAAATATATCACTTCTTCTTAACTGTCTTAGGTACATTAGCAACCTTATCAGCAAAAACACTACTGTCTACAATCTCTGCTACTATTGGCATATATCTATGACCAGCACCACACAACTCAGTACAATATCCAACAAAAACACCATATCGATCAAACTTCTTTACAATTCTATTAATTCGACCGGGAATAGCATCAATCTTTATACCTAAATCAGGAATAGAAAATGAATGTATTACATCTTTAGATGTAACTAAAAGAATATATGAAATCCCTCGTCCTAATCGTAATGGCTTTTTAACTCCTTTAATTAAATCTGTCATAAATGAATCATATATTAAACCATTAGAATATTCATAAGTCCAATATCATTGATGACCTACTATCTTCACAGGCTCTTTCATAACCCTAACCTTTCTACAAACCAAATAATTTATATTTAAAAAACACAATACTATAACCATTAATGTTGGTATAAGAGTTCATATAAACTCTAAAAAAGGACTCTCTCTAGGCAACACCACTTTCATTTTACGAGATACATATATTTGATAACACATAACTATCATACACCATAATGGAATAAAACAACATAAAAACAACACATATTGAACTAAATTATAATAAACTAAAACTTTATAAATTCCTTGATTCATTTTATAAATTCTAGCACCTGATTCTTCAAGCACTACCATGTTACGACTTAACTCAATTACACATCGAGATTGTCGGGCGATGTGTACCCAAACTATTTCAACCTTCGAAGTGACATACTATTACACTCCTACTTCCGAGTCCCAAAACAAAAATACTATTAAGTATTTAAACTTTTAATTGTAACGCACAATAACCTATACCATAAGCAGCATATAGACCTGCCTTAAATTAATTAATATTTACCCACTTATTACCTCTAAGCGTGAATATACAAACGGATATACACTAACATTAGGTATAGTAAAATAGTAAGCGGATCATCTCTTTAATAAGCACCTTCCCCCGGAAGAATTTAGTTTGCTGCCAAACCCTTTCAGTTTCTAACCGTGGACAAAAATTTCTTCAACCTAATAAAGGGGTATCTAATCCCTATTTTTAAACTGGAGCTTTATATTATTATTGAAATAATTTCCAATTGAAACCTATTTTACTAACAAATTTCATCTAAAATTCAATAAAAGTTTTAACCAAAAAAGAAATAAGAAGAATTACAGTATAACCGCGGCTGCTGGCACTGTGCTTCCGCCCCTTCTATCACTTAACAACCATCACTAAATTTCTTTATAAAAGACAGATCTCACTACTACAATCATCTCAAATTTATATATTTGAGAAAAAGCACAAATATAACTAACGTATATAGCATCATTAAGTCTATTTCTATATTCCAACCAGGGTTAAATTGTAAAAAATACGAGTAATAATCATACTTTATATACTTTTGCAGAGTACACATATAACGTATTCCAACCACCAATATAAACAACTTACACTATAATATTCCTTTCGTACTAACTAAAATCACATATAGATAAGAACCGACCTGGCTTTCACCGGTCTTAACTCAACTCATAAAAGATTCAATGGTCGAACAGACCACCTTTCATAGCTTCTACTCCATGAAGGTATCTCTAAGCCAACATCGAGGTAGTAACAAGTCGATCAATATGGCCTCTCACAACTCTTTACTCAGTTATCCCCAAGGTAACTTTAACCTTTATCTTCTGTATAAGGATCTAAAAATAAATGAAAAATATACATTTACCCCAAACAAAATCAATCTATAATCCAAGATCTTGGGGTCTTTCCGTCTTATATTATCACAGCGAGTTCCTCATCACTAAACCAATTTCAGAAATAGTCATCATTTAAGCACCCTATTTCATTAAACCATTCACAAGCCACTAATTAAGAAGCGATATATTATGCTACCTTAGCACAGAAAATCTGCGACCATTTATTCCAACAGTGGGCAGGCCATACTATTTAAACCTAACAAATAGCAATGTTTTTGATAAACAGTTGAACAGGACTAAAGAATAAAAACAAACTATTAGACCAAACATAAACCTACTTATTCCTTCATTCTTATACAACCAATTATCAATACAGCCAATAACCATAAGAACCTATATCAAAAAATATGCCAAGTAAATAACTAATTAAACCTAGGACAATCTTAATCCAAGACACACATACTAAAATAAATACTATCTCTATACATAAAAATAAACACAATCAATTCCTATTTATAGATTTCATTAAGCCATAAACCAGATATTAGACTATACGAATTATTTATCACACTCCTCAATGATTTCTACTAATATTTACACAATAACTGATAACTAACCCAAATTATTAAGAATCAATGAAAATCATAAGCCTTTCGGGCATTAGAAATAATCTATACTCCTCAAAGAATCATGATGCAAAAGGTACTTTATATAATGCCATAAATATTATAACAGACTCTAATCTTCTTAATGAAAATAAGATACATCACTCTATCAATGCTTTACAAAAGCATCATTTTACTCTTAAACTATATTATCTAAATCACAACTCATTATAGCAATCCATAAACATAATAATTACTTATTCCCCCAAGTTCAATACTTACCATTAACCATATACCCAATATGTCTCGGAACTGGAATAGTAACAACTTTACATATACAACTACCAGGACCTCATAATCCTAAAATACGATTAAACACCCTTAACGATTCTCAGATTATAAACATAAAAACCATTGATCTAGTAACCGACAAAATACCACCAATTGTACTAAAAACTTTAACCACATAAAACTCAGGATCATAACATCTTACTCGACGAGGCAAACCATGCATACCTAAATAATGCATAGGAAAAAAACATAAATTAAAACCAACCATCGATAACAATCAATGACCCTGTAATAAATACTTTTTTAACGAACAACCAATTATCAATACAGCCAATAACCATAAGAACCTATATCAAAAAATATGCCAAGTAAATAACTAATTAAACCTAGGACAATCTTAATCCAAGACACACATACTAAAATAAATACTATCTCTATACATAAAAATAAACACAATCAATTCCTATTTATAGATTTCATTAAGCCATAAACCAGATATTAGACTATACGAATTATTTATCACACTCCTCAATGATTTCTACTAATATTTACACAATAACTGATAACTAACCCAAATTATTAAGAATCAATGAAAATCATAAGCCTTTCGGGCATTAGAAATAATCTATACTCCTCAAAGAATCATGATGCAAAAGGTACTTTATATAATGCCATAAATATTATAACAGACTCTAATCTTCTTAATGAAAATAAGATACATCACTCTATCAATGCTTTACAAAAGCATCATTTTACTCTTAAACTATATTATCTAAATCACAACTCATTATAGCAATCCATAAACATAATAATTACTTATTCCCCCAAGTTCAATACTTACCATTAACCATATACCCAATATGTCTCGGAACTGGAATAGTAACAACTTTACATATACAACTACCAGGACCTCATAATCCTAAAATACGATTAAACACCCTTAACGATTCTCAGATTATAAACATAAAAACCATTGATCTAGTAACCGACAAAATACCACCAATTGTACTAAAAACTTTAACCACATAAAACTCAGGATCATAACATCTTACTCGACGAGGCAAACCATGCATACCTAAATAATGCATAGGAAAAAAACATAAATTAAAACCAACCATCGATAACAATCAATGACCCTGTAATAAATACTTTTTTAACGAACAACCAATTATAAAAGGTCATCACCATAAAATCATTATAATTAAACTCCTATATGAACCTAACGATAAAACATAATGAAAATGAGCCACAACAAATCAAGTATCATGAAATAACCTATCCAAAGACGAAGCAGATAAAACTATACCAGTAACTCCACCCACCGTAAATAAAAATATAAAACCAACAATTCATCAAACTACAGGATCAATAACCCGTAACCCACAACCACTCAACATATATAATCAAGAAAACACCTTAATACCAGTAGGTATACCTATTATCATAGTAACAGAACTAAAAAAAATTGCAGTCTTCACATCCATACCAACCATAAACATATGATGAGCTCAAACTACTCTACCCAAACACACTATAGAACCCATAGCACACACTAAACCATAATAACCAAACAAAGAATTATTTTTACTCAAAGTCATACATATATGACTCACTATTCCAAAACCAGGCAAAATTAAAACATAAACCTCAGGATGACCAAAAAATCAAAATAAATGTTGAAATAACACAGGATCACCACCACCGGCTGGCTCAAAAAAAGCAGTACCAAATTTACGATCAAACAATAACATAGTTATCCCAGCAGCAAGTACAGGCAATGATATTAACAAAAGTATAGAAGTAAAAAAATAAGATCAACTTATAACTGAAGAACAAGAATTTAAACGTATCATTATTGTAGTTATAAATTTCACAGAACCTATCAAACTAGAAATACCAGCAAGATGTAAAGAAAACATTAAATAATCTACACCTACACCAGACGTAGCTTGAGAAGACAACGGAGGATAAAAAGTTCAACCAACACCGGAACCATAATATAAACTTAACTCCATATAAAAAATAGAAGGAACCATTACTCAAACACTAAAAGAATTTAAACGAGGCAAAGCTAAATCATCTAAACACAAAAAAAAAGGAAGAAAATAATTACCAAACCCACCTATTAATAAAGGCATTAAAAAAAAAAAAATCATAGCTATACCATGATTAGTTATTAAATAATTATAAATCTCACAAGGAATTAATTTATAATACGGATCACAAAATTTTAAACGTATTAACATCCTAAGACCTAAACCTATAAATCCACCCCATATACCCATAATCATATAAATTATCCCTATTCGCTTATGATCTAAAGAAACAAACCAAATAACCAAATCCTTATTATTCTCTAACTTTAATTGATCCTCTAACCACCAACGAAAACGATACATTAAATAAATTAAACTATACAAAATCTTTAAATACAACTCATATAAATTTTTACGTCAACTCATATCAAAGAAAGTAGTAGAATCAAATCTACAAATTATTCGTTAGCAGCGATAATATATTTTACTTCCAACATAACATAATATCATAGCGACAGAGCTAAAGCTCATCTTCTGTGTGTAAAACAAACATTTTAACTTAAAATATCACGCTAACAACATAATCATATTTAACAACCTAATACAATCAACTAAAGATCCTTACACTGAACCACCTTCTGTTTTGAAAACAAACAGTCAAATTAACCTATTTAGCTAAATTATAACCTACAAATACTATTCATACCATTTTATATATCCATAATAAACCTCCAATATATACCTAACAATAACTAACAATATAAACACCAAATAACATATATAATCAAGAAAACACCTTAATACCAGTAGGTATACCTATTATCATAGTAACAGAACTAAAAAAAATTGCAGTCTTCACATCCATACCAACCATAAACATATGATGAGCTCAAACTACTCTACCCAAACACACTATAGAACCCATAGCACACACTAAACCATAATAACCAAACAAAGAATTATTTTTACTCAAAGTCATACATATATGACTCACTATTCCAAAACCAGGCAAAATTAAAACATAAACCTCAGGATGACCAAAAAATCAAAATAAATGTTGAAATAACACAGGATCACCACCACCGGCTGGCTCAAAAAAAGCAGTACCAAATTTACGATCAAACAATAACATAGTTATCCCAGCAGCAAGTACAGGCAATGATATTAACAAAAGTATAGAAGTAAAAAAATAAGATCAACTTATAACTGAAGAACAAGAATTTAAACGTATCATTATTGTAGTTATAAATTTCACAGAACCTATCAAACTAGAAATACCAGCAAGATGTAAAGAAAACATTAAATAATCTACACCTACACCAGACGTAGCTTGAGAAGACAACGGAGGATAAAAAGTTCAACCAACACCGGAACCATAATATAAACTTAACTCCATATAAAAAATAGAAGGAACCATTACTCAAACACTAAAAGAATTTAAACGAGGCAAAGCTAAATCATCTAAACACAAAAAAAAAGGAAGAAAATAATTACCAAACCCACCTATTAATAAAGGCATTAAAAAAAAAAAATCATAGCTATACCATGATTAGTTATTAAATAATTATAAATCTCACAAGGAATTAATTTATAATACGGATCACAAAATTTTAAACGTATTAACATCCTAAGACCTAAACCTATAAATCCACCCCATATACCCATAATCATATAAATTATCCCTATTCGCTTATGATCTAAAGAAACAAACCAAATAACCAAATCCTTATTATTCTCTAACTTTAATTGATCCTCTAACCACCAACGAAAACGATACATTAAATAAATTAAACTATACAAAATCTTTAAATACAACTCATATAAATTTTTACGTCAACTCATATCAAAGAAAGTAGTAGAATCAAATCTACAAATTATTCGTTAGCAGCGATAATATATTTTACTTCCAACATAACATAATATCATAGCGACAGAGCTAAAGCTCATCTTCTGTGTGTAAAACAAACATTTTAACTTAAAATATCACGCTAACAACATAATCATATTTAACAACCTAATACAATCAACTAAAGATCCTTACACTGAACCACCTTCTGTTTTGAAAACAAACAGTCAAATTAACCTATTTAGCTAAATTATAACCTACAAATACTATTCATACCATTTTATATATCCATAATAAACCTCCAATATATACCTAACAATAACTAACAATATAAACACCAAATAACATATAAAACTTTTAAACCAAACACCATCAAAAGCAACTTTCAACAACAAAGACACCTCTAAATCAAATATAACAAAAAAAACTAAAAGTTTCAAATAAGAAAAACTAAAAAATTTCTCACTAAACCCATGAGACATAAAACCACACTCAAAAGAACTAATTCAACTATCTAAACCAACATCTCTATCTTCACCCTTATAACCCCAAACATATAATTTATACAAACAAACAACCAACCTCAAAAAAAAAACAACAAAAAAAAAAAAAAAAAAAAAAACAAATACATATTCCTACGGAGTTCATTTATCCAAACATCACAAGATTAAGAGTCTTATACTTTATTATTTAAGATATCCGCAGAACAAATCAACCTAATAATATGATCAATACCGAGGAAAAATATTTTTCTTACATTTTACTATATCGGAGTAACCTGCTTAGCAGCCCTCTCGGCTATAAAAAATAAATCACTAACCAATAAACTCAGATAGTTTGATTAAATCAAATCCTTAAACACCCAAAATTTATATTCTTAATGAAATACTATCTGAAATATAAACATAATAATATATCGTCTACGGAGCACCAGCCCACCTCAAGGTTAACAGCCTCACAATCTTTATATTAATCCACATAAACATTAACTTCAACTTCCATAATTTTAACTTAAATAATTAATCCAAAACAACACACTACATATAATAAAGAAACTACTAAACCATACTTTCAAACTAAAACTACATAATAATCATAACGAACACGTGGAAAAGTACCACGCGCTCAAATAAATAAAAATAAGTGAAATAAAATCAATCTAATCATACTTCCTCAAAATATTACAGACGTTAACCACCTAACTATATAAATCATTACACTCTCACAAGCATAAATTGTCATAAAAGGAATACCGCTGTACTCTGTATTTAAACCACTAACCAACTCACTTTCAGACTCACCATAATCAAATGGAACACGATTACTCTCTCTAAACATTGAAACAACTCAAACAATATAATTTAACGGAGTTATAAATGACATCAAACAAATATTCATTTTTCCATAATCACCAAGCAACATACCAAAAATTAACAACACACACATAAAAATCATTTCATATCTTACCCTAGAAACGCAATACGAACAGCACTCAACAATCTATACTTTTTTCAAGAAGCCCAACCTAACATCAACAATCCATAACTTATAAAAGTAAAAACTATTAAAATATAAAGCATCATAAACTTATAATAAACATTACTAAAACTACAACTATAAATATATATACCCATACAAGAACAAAAAAATAACATAAAACAACCTAATCAACCAAATCAACTATGAACTACATATCCATTAATCTTAATCTTAACAACTAACTTCATAAAATCAGCAAAACTTTGTAATAAACCAGCCAATCCAACCTTTTTTGGACCCTTACGCAACTGTATATATCTAAGAACCTTACGCTCACATAAAATAAAAAATGCTACTAATAAAAGAACCAATAATAAACCTTCTAAACCAACAAGTAAACTCCATATAATACTCTTCATTCCCAACGTATTATTCATATAACGAATATCTAAAACTTGACAAGTTTCAATTCTACTAACTTAAACTAAACACGTATAAATTATAATACCACTGCAAAACTCTAACAATAGAAATTCATATTTCACCAACTATTTGCAGAATAGACATTCTCTTAAATTAAAATATATTGTTAAAAAAAAATTAAAACAACACATTACAATTATATCAAACACTCTTAGGAACAATGGACCTAACTATTCACTTAAATAAATAAAACTGCTCTAAAAAACTATACAATACCCATAACAATAAAAACACTAAATCTAATCCAATTAACAAATACCTAACATAAATCTTATAATAAAGAGCAAACCTTAAAGGAATAGCTAATAACCAAACTATATATCCAAATAACCTACCACTAGAACTTCCTAAATAATAAATAACGCCCGACCTTCAAATAAAATAAACCAAATACAACATTAACAATCTTAAAAAAGACGAAACAATACTTAAACAAAATATAACTTTACTAGAAGCTAACATCATGTGACATCATAATATAAACCAATTACCATTATAAACCCAAATTAATAACCCACAAAAAACAATACCAATACCAGTTAATCCAACTACAATTCTACTATTATAATTTTTAATAAAATAACACACGTATAACATTGATACCTTTAAAATACTAGACACACACCAACAAACTATTCAACTCTTTCTCCCTTTAAAAACCTGATAAACCCAAAAAATAAAAGGAAAAACACCAAACTTTAAAAAAAAACCAAAAAAAAAAAAAAAAAAAAAAATCAGGAAATATAATACCAACCAAAATTAAAGAAGATGATACTCCCAAAGCCAAAAGATAATATAACAAACTATCAATTTTAATTAACCCATCAACATTATTATTTTTATAAAAACATGGTATCACTGAAAGACCGCATAATTCTAATAATAACCAAAAAGTCATCAAATCTCCAGAAAATAATAAAAGAACTCTTAAAAACATCAAAACAAATATCGATAAAACCGAATAAAACATTTTTACCCTTAAATAACATAACAATTATAACTTTAATGATCAACAGAAAACTTAAGTATTTCTTGAACAATAAATCAATGCATTAATGCAACAAAAATTTCATAAACAAAAAGAATAATAAAAAGCAAAGAAATATAATAATAATCCAAAAGAAATCTTATTCTTCCTAAACCTATTCCAAAATATACACCAGCACTAATATTAACAAATGGACGAATTAATAAAACAATAGGACGTATAATATATCTTACTAACTCAATTATACACACAAACGGTGATAATAATATTGGACTACCAATTGGTATAAAACCAGATATAAATAATCTAAATGTAGTAAACATGCGTCTAAAAAATAACGAAAGATACAAAGGCACTATTAAAGCAATTATTATTAACCTAAAACTAAACATATGATAAATATATGGACAACGAACTAAAGCAAACAAAACAATTAAAATAAATAAAGATAAACTATATCACTTTTCAAATCTTAAAACCTTTAACCACTTAGATAATCGAACCAAAAATCTAGTAACCCATAAACCAGATAACATAAAGGATATGTGTAACTTTACACAATATATAAACATGAATCATATAGTTTTCTTAACTTAATATCCACCTCTAAAAACACATATCTTCAGACCTTCAAACTGATACTTTACCACTTAAGCTAAAAGGAAATATATCCACACTAATAAATTAATCACCAATATCTATAAACTTCTTAACTAAATATATAACTTAAGAAACTGGCATCTAACCACCCTCTTGACCAAAACAAGAATATGCAATAACTTACACCTAGCTTCTAACAATTATAATCAATATTCAACTTTTACTATTACAAAATTTATATCACAATAAATAGAAATAAATTCAACAAACTTAAATAAATTATACAAGACAATAATTTATCTAAACCACCATTATATTCATAACTCATATTACCTGGAGAACATATAATTAAACCATAAACAATAAAACCTATAATACTCCCACTAAATATATAAATGCTAACTAAAATTAAACATATAAAATCCCTAATAGTAACATATTTTATAACTAACCACAACTCACCAAAAAATTGTAAAGTTGGTGGAAAACCACACACATTTAAAAATATAAATCCAGCAACAACATGCATTATAAGACCACCACCTATTATCTTAACTAAAATACTTCATTTACGAGAACCAGATATCTCATAACCAAATCATATAATCATAAATGATAAACAAACCGACAATCCATGACCTAAACAATACACAAATGCATAATAATCTCCACAATATGAAGAACTTAACAATATACACATTCCTATTAACATATGAGATAAACTCAAATAAGCTAATCAACGCTTTGCATCACACTCCAACATAGCCGCAATTAAATAAACTACTCTATAACCCAATAAAAATATAGAATAACCATATAAATAATCAACTAATACACACCCACATAATCGTACTAATCCAACCAAACCTAACTTCATTATATAACCTCTCAATATAATACTTACAGGACTACTAGCCTCAGCATGAACTAATGGCAATCATCCGTGAAACGGAAATACAGGAATCTTAGTTAAAAATATTAAAATTATCAACAAATACATCCTACTAATCTCAGAACCTTCATTACCTCACATAATAACTTTAAATCTACCTTTACTTAAACCTACAAAACATATCCCCACTAATAAAGGAACACTCCCTAATATGATATATCCACCAAAATATCATCTAGAAACATAACGTTCCGGATAAGGACTATTCACAATCAATAAATATAAAGCTCTAATAATTGAAAGCTCGTAAAAAAACCAAAATACTAAAGATTTAGATACAACATATGTAACCATAGATCTAGCAATTCTTATATACAAAACTACACTCTTAACTTCAACTAATCACAAAACAAGACATATAATTAAGGTTAATGTTAACATCAAACATGACAATTTATCCAATATCACCCAACCACCACATAAATATTTCTTTACACCAAGAATCATCATTGAACAATTAGAATATCATATTCAAACATAAAAAATTAATAAATATATAAATGTAACAATAAATCCAGTTAAAAACCAATAGAAATACGCAAAGAACCCTGACATATTTTAGTACCAACAACTATCAACATTACTGAAACTTCTAAAACAAATAAGCCATCATCGAAATGAATACTATATGACAATCATTAATTTTCATTAATAAACAAACTAACAACAATAGAATTTATAACTCTCTAAAACTATTAAATATTTAAACAAATGATGACCACATATCAATAAACTTATTAATACTAAACCACCTCCACATAATAACATAACAATTAACATCTATTCTTTAACTACCAAATTATATAAATTCATAAAATGCAAGCCTATTGTTAAAAAACAAGCAGCAGAATGAGGATTATGCAATCTCCTAGCATTGCTATTTATAATCTCCCAAACAGCTAAGATCATAAAAGCAAACAAATCCTTAATCGTATGATATCTATGAAAATACACACAATCACTATATCCTTTATAAAAAAACAATGGACTAGTAGAACCACTTTGATGCAAATAAAACAAATGTAAAACTATTAATCCTAATAAAATAAATCCTAAACTTATATGCACAGGAAATACACGAACTAATGTATCAATTAATGTTACTGAAAAACCACCAACAACATAACTAAATATTAAACCCCCAACAACAGGCACACTAAGTATAATAGAAGTCAAAACAGTAGCAGCTCAATATGACATTTGATGCCACGGTAAAATATATCCAAGAAAAGCTTCTACCATTAAAATAACATAAATAAAAAACCCAACTTTTCAAACCCCTATCATACGATAACTTCTATAATACAATCTAACAATATAACTAAGACCAGCCCACCAACCTTAGAATTTATAGAACGAAGCATTGCATAAAATAATAAAAAATATCACTCGGGCTTTATACTATCCGGAGTAACTAATGGATTAGCTACAATAAAAGCTTCCACATCCAATATAATTTTAGGATCAACTAAAACTAAAAAATTACTAAAAACTATTACTACCATAAAAGCAAACAAATCCTTAATCGTATGATATCTATGAAAATACACACAATCACTATATCCTTTATAAAAAAACAATGGACTAGTAGAACCACTTTGATGCAAATAAAACAAATGTAAAACTATTAATCCTAATAAAATAAATCCTAAACTTATATGCACAGGAAATACACGAACTAATGTATCAATTAATGTTACTGAAAAACCACCAACAACATAACTAAATATTAAACCCCCAACAACAGGCACACTAAGTATAATAGAAGTCAAAACAGTAGCAGCTCAATATGACATTTGATGCCACGGTAAAATATATCCAAGAAAAGCTTCTACCATTAAAATAACATAAATAAAAAACCCAACTTTTCAAACCCCTATCATACGATAACTTCTATAATACAATCTACGACCAATATGAACATAAACAAGAAAAAATATAATCCTTACACACCATATATGAATATAACGAATAATCCAACAATAAATATTATCATCAGTTCACATCATTAACATCGAAAATTTACCCAAAACATCATAAAATAATGACAAAACTATACCAGAAAAAACCTGAATTATCATAAAAGCACTAATCATAAAACCAACACACCAAAAATATGTTATAGACAATTTTGTAGGCAAATCTATTAAATTAAAACGAATAATCTTCAACATTAAATATTTTAGTTTAAACATTAAATTCTTTAGCACCACAAACTAACAGTTTACATTATAACCTACATAAAACTCTACTAAAAAATCATTAATCGTTAATCTACTAATTAACTCCACAGACACGAAAAATCTATATGCCATAACAACACCTGATTAACCACACTATACTAATACATAAACTATTAAATAAACAAACAACCATATATAATCTACAAAATGCCAATATAAAATTATTATTTTCCTATATCGACGAACCAACTTCGACCTATCATAATAATCTAACTCAGTCAAACCAACAGTACCTATAATAACATGAATAAAATGCAAGCCTATTGTTAAAAAACAAGCAGCAGAATGAGGATTATGCAATCTCCTAGCATTGCTATTTATAATCTCCCAAACAGCTAAGATCATAAAAGCAAAAGAATAAAGTATTCTACAATTTAAATAAAGATGACGCTCATCAGTCTTAATCAAACAATGATAAGTAGTCATAAAAAAAGACGTCCTTATCAATATATAAGTCTCCAACATAGGAATACCATAAGCATAAGCTATAGGCTTACTATAATAATCCTGAAATCATAAACAAGTCAATAACATTGTAGCAAAAATTATAATCTCAGTCAATAAAAATAACCAAAACCCAAGCATACGATCTTCCTTAATAGTAAATAAATCCAAACAACATATTTTAAAACTAAATAAACTCATAAACCAATTATCAATAATAAAATAAAAGGATGATAAAAAAAAATACATGGTAATATAAAAAACATTAATACCAATTTAACCAAAGAAAATAAACTCATTACCTTATAATGGCTCAAATATACACATGAGATCTCTTACTTGGAAAGAAAGAATAATTATTATAATACACATTATAATCAACAATTTTAAACAATATATTAACTACACATTTTAAAAAAATAAATATAATACAACAATAAACGTACCAAAAACTAAACACGAAACCTCAAACATATAACTAACAGAAAATCTATTACAATTAAAACGAATAATCTTCAACATTAAATATTTTAGTTTAAACATTAAATTCTTTAGCACCACAAACTAACAGTTTACATTATAACCTACATAAAACTCTACTAAAAAATCATTAATCGTTAATCTACTAATTAACTCCACAGACACGAAAAATCTATATGCCATAACAACACCTGATTAACCACACTATACTAATACATAAACTATTAAATAAACAAACAACCATATATAATCTACAAAATGCCAATATAAAATTATTATTTTCCTATATCGACGAACCAACTTCGACCTATCATAATAATCTAACTCAGTCAAACCAACAGTACCTATAATAACATGAATAAAATGCAAGCCTATTGTTAAAAAACAAGCAGCAGAATGAGGATTATGCAATCTCCTAGCATTGCTATTTATAATCTCCCAAACAGCTAAGATCATAAAAGCAAAAGAATAAAGTATTCTACAATTTAAATAAAGATGACGCTCATCAGTCTTAATCAAACAATGATAAGTAGTCATAAAAAAAGACGTCCTTATCAATATATAAGTCTCCAACATAGGAATACCATAAGCATAAGCTATAGGCTTACTATAATAATCCTGAAATCATAAACAAGTCAATAACATTGTAGCAAAAATTATAATCTCAGTCAATAAAAATAACCAAAACCCAAGCATACGATCTTCCTTAATAGTAAATAAATCCCAAACAACATATTTTAAAACTAAATAAACTCATAAACCCACTAAAATAATTAAATAAACAAACAACCATATATAATCTACAAAATGCCAATATAAAATTATTATTTTCCTATATCGACGAACCAACTTCGACCTATCATAATAATCTAACTCAGTCAAACCAACAGTACCTATAATAACATGAATAAAATGCAAGCCTATTGTTAAAAAACAAGCAGCAGAATGAGGATTATGCAATCTCCTAGCATTGCTATTTATAATCTCCCAAACAGCTAAGATCATAAAAGCAAAAGAATAAAGTATTCTACAATTTAAATAAAGATGACGCTCATCAGTCTTAATCAAACAATGATAAGTAGTCATAAAAAAAGACGTCCTTATCAATATATAAGTCTCCAACATAGGAATACCATAAGCATAAGCTATAGGCTTACTATAATAATCCTGAAATCATAAACAAGTCAATAACATTGTAGCAAAAATTATAATCTCAGTCAATAAAAATAACCAAAACCCAAGCATACGATCTTCCTTAATAGTAAATAAATCCCAAACAACATATTTTAAAACTTAACAAACTCATAAACCCACTAAAATAATTAAATAAACTAAAACTTAAATGATATCCCAAAAATGTACCAATCATTGGAACTATTAAAACTATATAAAAACACATACGCGTAGTATAACAACCAAAGGTTAATCCACCAAAAAATATAATAAATAATCGCACACTATAAGCCCTAGATAACATTAAACCTACTATCACAAACAACAAAAATATTATCCTAAAATAACTCATACTGACTACACTACTCAAGAACACATGCTTCCTAAAATATAAACCCATAAAAGGAAACCCAGATAACCCTAATAAAAGAATAAATAACCTTAACAAACTCATAAACCCACTAAAATAATTAAATAAACTAAAACTTAAATGATATCCCAAAAATGTACCAATCATTGGAACTATTAAAACTATATAAAAACACATACGCGTAGTATAACAACCAAAGGTTAATCCACCAAAAAATATAATAAATAATCGCACACTATAAGCCCTAGATAACATTAAACCTACTATCACAAACAACAAAAATATTATCCTAAAATAACTCATACTGACTACACTACTCAAGAACACATGCTTCCTAAAATATAAACCCATAAAAGGAAACCCAGATAACCCTAATAAAAGAATAAACATATAAATTAATCTAAATATTTTACCATATATTTTAGTATCAACTTGATTCTTTTTTTGACCACCAAATCTAGAAATTATATAATCACCAACAAAAGTAAATAAAAGACACTTCCTTATAGCATGTACCAATAACTGAACAAACGCCAAAATATAATCTCCAACAGACAAAATTAAAAAAACTCAAGAAATTTTACTACTAGTAGACAAAGCAATCAAACGCTTTACATCAACATAAAACAAAGCACTTACTGAAGAAACTATTATAGTTAAAACTCTACAAAACTGCAAAAAACATATTAAACTCCCACCATAATCTACCCCAATAACATAATAATAACCACCAATCATCCATACACCAGAAGCAACTAAAGTTGAAGAATGAACTAATGAACTTACCGGTGTAGGAGCACGCATAGCTTCCAATAATCAAGAAACAAAAGGAAAAGAAGCACTCTTCGTAGAAACAACCAAAAACACTATAAACCTAAATAATACTGAATTCGCATATCCACCACAATAAAACAAAGCAACTAAAATAAACAAACATACATCACCAAAACGAGAAGTAACTAAAGTTATAAAACCAGCACGTAACGAATCATTAGTATCATAAAAACATATAAGAATATAACTAACCAAACCAAGATACTCCCACAATACTAATCTAACCAAAAAACTACTTGTTCTAACCAAAATAAGCATAACCAAAGAAAAAAAAAAAAATACCCAAAAATACATAATCTCAAAAAATCCTCATAAAACAATTATACATATAAACCAAATAATCAATCCCACATAAATAACCAATTCAACTCTTACTATATTCAGAACACCAATAACCTATATATACCCCTAACAATACACCAATAAACATAATAAAAAGAATAAATAACCTTAACAAACTCATAAACCCACTAAAATAATTAAATAAACTAAAACTTAAATGATATCCCAAAAATGTACCAATCATTGGAACTATTAAAACTATATAAAAACACATACGCGTAGTATAACAACCAAAGGTTAATCCACCAAAAAATATAATAAATAATCGCACACTATAAGCCCTAGATAACATTAAACCTACTATCACAAACAACAAAAATATTATCCTAAAATAACTCATACTGACTACACTACTCAAGAACACATGCTTCCTAAAATATAAACCCATAAAAGGAAACCCAGATAACCCTAATAAAAGAATAAACATATAAATTAATCTAAATATTTTACCATATATTTTAGTATCAACTTGATTCTTTTTTTGACCACCAAATCTAGAAATTATATAATCACCAACAAAAGTAAATAAAAGACACTTCCTTATAGCATGTACCAATAACTGAACAAACGCCAAAATATAATCTCCAACAGACAAAATTAAAAAAACTCAAGAAATTTTACTACTAGTAGACAAAGCAATCAAACGCTTTACATCAACATAAAACAAAGCAACTAAAATAAACAAAACATACATCACCAAAACGAGAAGTAACTAAAGTTATAAAACCAGCACGTAACGAATCATTAGTATCATAAAAACATATAAGAATATAACTAACCAAACCAAGATACTCCCACAATACTAATCTAACCAAAAAACTACTTGTTCTAACCAAAATAAGCATAACCAAAGAAAAACAAATCATTATAAAAGAAAGCAATCACGCAAACTTTCCATCAGAAAAATAATGATATCTATAAACCACAGATATATAACTACAAACCATCAACATCAAAAAAACATAAGAACTATACTCAGAATTATAAGAAAACCCAACAAAGTCACAAACCAAATATCTACCTATATTATAATTTACCCAACCACCTAAATCTATTTTATCCAAAAAAAAAAAAAAAAAAAAAAAAAATTAACAATAAATAAATCAACCTCACTCACACTGGTAGTAGACTATTCTACAACTAATTGAGGCCGAAACTCAAACTCTATATTAGAATACCAGAAAAAATACAAGAGACTTAAAGTCTATAATTGATGCTTAAAACCAACCCATATATTCTGGCACTTGTACTAAAAATAAATAATCATCATCTAACACATTAACCAAATATACTTTCTCACTATCAACAAACTCCCTCTAAATAACCTAACTGACCTGTAATCCCATTAATTGATTTTCCCCCTAACTAATATATTTTACCCTATCTATCCACTTATTTGTGACAATAACTACTAAATCTATAAATCTTACAATACTACCCCCTTACAAAATTCTCTAAAACTAACAAACACCTCCAAATTTACATGTCTTCCCACATTATTTTTTACCTAAATAACACATTTTTTCACCCTATGTACCCACTACTTTTTAAACTTACACATTTCTCTTACAAAATCAACCACTTATAATAACCCCTAAAGCAACAATAACCATAAGAGCTAACTACACTAAACCAATAAGGACTATACCCGAGTAAGGGAATAAGGAACTAAGTACACGAAACCAATAAGGAACTATACCCTATAAGGATAGGAACTAAGTACACTAAACCAATAAGGACTATACCTAGAGGGAATAAGGAACTAATAACACTAACCAATAAGGACTATCCCATATGTAATAAGGACTAAAGACAATAACCAATAGGACTATACCCTATAAGGGGAATAAGGACAAATACACTAAACCAATAAGGACTAGTACCTATAAGGGAATAAGGAAATAAGTACACTAAACCAATAAGGACTATACCCTATAAG